>JAZHYW010023153.1:0-26978 GCA_037355805.1 Ixodes ricinus | reverse complement strand
TAGAAAAACAAGTTGATTTTGCCTTACAGACGTTTGATATGTTAGAAGAAGTTTATAATTATAATGCTCTGTAATTGGAACTATATGAAGGTTTTTGAAAAGTTGTAATGTGTGAGCGTTGAACTCTGCATTGCACATAATTCGAATTATTCTCTTCTGGAGAACATGCAAGTGATGCATATTTGTAACCGTTGTGCTACCCCAAACAAGGAAGCAGTAATTATAGCAAGAGTAAAAGAGGGAGTTATAAAGAAGAATTAAGACCGAAAGGGGTAATATATGACGGGATTTATAAATAATGCCCACAACTTTTGAAAGTCTGCCAGCTATGCATTGTACTTCGGCGTCCCAGCTCATGTACTCATTAAATATCACACCAAGAACCTTCACATTTTGTACAAAGTCAATATTTCGTCCCTGGAGAGAGAGCCTTTGAGTAGATGAAAACACGGTATTTTTGGATCGAAAAAGTATTGCTTTCGTCTTATCTGTATTAATTACTAAAGAGTTTGAGATTGTCCAGTCACTTATCTTCTGCAAAACGCTATTTGCCGCACATAAAACCTGGTGGACAACTTTCCTCGAAAAGAATAAACTGGTGTCGTCTGCGTAAATTATAAAATCTGCACTGTCGTCTATATTTACTATATCATTGATGTATAAGTTAAACAGAAGGGGTCCAAGGATGCTCCCCTGTGGCACCCCTGACGTCAGTTTCTTTAAGCTAGAGCGCTGACTATTGATCACGACACACTGATGCCGATATTTTAAAAACTCTCGATCATCGTTGAGGCTACTCCTCGCACCCCGTATGCATTTAATTTTTGAAGCAGAGTTTTATGATTTAGACGGTCGAAAGCCTTTGAAAAATCAATGAAGACCCCCAAGGTAATCAATTTTCTTTCGATGTTGTTTAAAATTAGTTCCTTCTGTTTTAATAGCGCGAGTTCCGTCGAATGCCCCTTCCTAAAACCAAACTGGCAAGATGTTAGGATAGAGTGTTTTTCGCAGAAGGTGTATAATCTGGCATGTATTATTTTCTCTAGCCCCTTTGAAAACACTGGGAGCACAGAAACAGGTCTATAATTTCCCAGGTGGTTTTTATCCCCAGACTTGAAAATAACCGTAACCTTTGCAACTTGCATTTTTTTTGGAAAATGGCCATTTTGAAGTGCCAAATTAAAAATATGTGTTAAAAGAGGAGCAATTGATTTAATTACATGTTTCAGAGGTTTGATTTGAACACCATCTATGTCAGTACTTTTGCTATTTCCAAGGTTCATAAAAACTGATGCCACTTCCTCCGCGTCGGTGGGGGCAAGAAAAAGTGTGTCAGAGACACCTTTCACAAATGGAAATTCATCGGCATCGTTACCATTCTTTACAATGTTTACGAAATAGTCATTAAATATTTCAGCCAACGCCAAACCACCTCTCGTCTCCCCCTCGATGTTAAGCTTCATGGCTGTAGATTCGAAAGGGCCACGCCGCAGAAATGAGTTAAGCTTCTTCCATATAATATCTATTCGTCGCTCATTTTCAAACGCAGCATAAAAATACGTACGCTTAGCCTTACGTAAAGCACTTGTCACAGCATTTCGCTGCTTTTTAAATAACGCCAGCACACCTGGTTTTCTGGATTTAATGAATTTGTTGTAGAGAGCGTCTTTTTTACTCATCATTTTGATTATCTCCTTTGTCACCCAAGGCTTCCGAGCCTTCCTGTGGGCAAGTTGTTTTTTGTACGGGAAACTCTTTTCATATATCTTTGTAAAAATCCCAATAAAGTAATCATATGCCTCGTCAGCTGAAACACTGGACCACACCGTGCTCCAATCAGTACGGCAAATCTCAGCCTCAAATGCATCTAGATTTTCTGCAGTGATATTTCGATAATAAATTGGGCAGTCATCTCCATCCTTCTGTATCCCGACCTTCGAGTCGACAAGCATATAAATTGGCAGGTGGTCACTTATAGTGGTTCCAATGACACCTCCGGACACGTGAGATTCGTCGGCATTTGTTAGAAACAAATCAAGTAATGTTTCTTTCAAAGGAGTTATTCGCGTGGGTTTAGAGATTGGGTTAAAGTATCCGTACGACTGATATAAGGAGAAAAACTCTAGCTGCCTCGGTGATGAAGAGAGCATATCGAGATTTAAGTCTCCACCCAAGAACAAAGTGAGATTATTTTCACCAATAAACACAAAAAAATCGGCAATGAACTCTAGGAAACAAGAAATATCACCATTCGGAGGGCGATATATCACGCAGTACACGCACTTCGAATGTTTGACCGTTAAAACTTCATAATCGCGTTGCACTGTCGTGAAGTCGCTAATTTCGGTGCAGTTGAGATTAGTTTTTACATACATACAAACACCGCCTCCTCGCTGTGAAGAGCGGTTTACGGAGTACGTTTTGTATAATTCTAAAGTCGGAACATCAGTTTTCGCATCAGCCCACGTTTCAGTCAACATAATTACATCAAAAAGAAATTTGAAACCTTCTAAAAGGATGCTTAGTTCATCATGCTTATTTCGAATGGATTGTGCGTTTAAATGAAAAAAAAAAACTAAAGGGCGCACCTGAGCGGTTCGTATACAGTTTCCCCACCTCATTGGGCAGGGGATAAGCATTGTTGTTGTTATAAGACATAAAAAACAGGTGAAAAAAAATTTACCCCCGATAATAAGGTAATCCCGAAACACAGCTAGCAGGGGCACCTTATGCTTACCCCGTCAACAGAGATGGCCCCACTCACGGTGTCTGTAATGACTGCTATTTTGGTAAGGTCCATAATTGTAAGGCACGAGTAGGGAAGTCAGAGGTCGGTGGCAGAAGAAGCCCCCCCTGAGGGAACATTCTGACGAACGCGTGGAGCGGTCACGGGGTCGGCCAAGGTCGGTGAGGGTGGCGGGTGGGGGTGGAGGCCGTCAAGTTTCCGGTTTTTTCTTATGGTGAATTCCACTCGTAGATCCGGAGCGCTTTCCAAAATCCGCGAGGGAGGCGAAATTCCGCTCCGTGGGACCCGCTCCAAATCGACGAGGGGAAGATAAACTCGCATTTTTGGAGCGGCCTCCCCACACCCCTCCCCACCGCTTCCCCTTCCGCCGTTCAAAATGGCCGCTGCTCGAACTTGACAAGCCCACCAACGCCTCAGCCGACTGATCTTTCCGACGCAGAAATAACACGCGACACAGGCCGGGCGAAATTATACGTACACCACGGCGCCCATGTCGCAAATAACGAAGACGTCCGCGTTCGGCACCGTCACATACCTTTCGGCCGCCTCGAAGCGGCGGGGCACGGACAGCGATTGCCAGCGGTGGAGTTCAGATTTCGGGTACGACTTTAATAAACACAGAGGTAACAAACTATCACTTGCACGGTCGTTGACTAATCTCTTCCTGCTTTATTGCACGGGAAAACGCCGGCGGAATGCAGTGTAGAAAGGTAAACAATCATTGGCTGCAGAATGAACAGGCCTAACCTTGCGTCTGCCTCCGGCTTTTCTGTCGTTCTTTTTCTCGTTCTTCCTCTCACGATCACAGATGTCAGCGCTTACGATTTACCACGCTCCACAGTCCCGGCTTTGTATCCCTGATCTACGCGAGGTAGAAGCGTTCGAGCCGTCACAATCCCGCGTAAACAACCGACGCACCCGAACAGATCCAACTCGACGACCCGACCGTGGCTGCCGTCGGCCCCGCCGACCCGCCAACTTCGCCGCGCCGCGCATGCGCACTGCCTAGGAAATGACGTAGAGCGCTCTGTACTTCCCGTATTTCCGGAGAGATCTGTGAAATCCCGCAGAGCAAGTTCGGCGGGGTTTGGGGCGCTCCGTGGAGCGGGCGCTGCTAGAGATCTGCGAGCGGAAGATGACCAGCTCGAGCCAGATCTGCGAGCGGAATATGCGCGCTCCAAATGGAGCGCTTTTGGAGCGCTCGAGATCTGCGAGCGGAATTCACCATTAGTCGTCCTTCCTTTTGCCCCCTCTGCCAGCTCTCTTTGTTGTCCTCCCCGTCGACCTCTCCGTGGTCCCTAATCCCACTTGCGCTGCTAGCGGCGTCGTCCCCTCCGGCGTCGGTCCCTGCATCAACAGGCTTTCCCGTCCTCCGGTGTTCTTTGCCCACGGAGTGGCCGTCTTCCACACTGCAATTTTCCTCCTCGGCGCTCGTCGACAGCGCGCCCAGCACGGCGAACGGATTGTCTATCGGAGTTTCCGCGATGTCCGTCCTCAGCTCCTTTCCGGGGGTCGGATGTTTTTCAGCCAGTACCTGCCTCGAGGGACTGGCTTCAATCATCTCCAGCTCATCCATAGTGGCGCCCAGCTCAGCGGTTCCCATGGTCGCAGCGCCAGTCACTCGAGCCATGCTTGCATAGGTGGGCACACACGCCTCGGCATTGTGCCCGAAACAACGGCATCTGGAGCACCATGGTGTCGCACACTGCCTTCGCATATGTCCAACCCGCCCGCAGCGGAGGCAAGTTGGCGGCCGGCCGGGCACAGACACCAAAACGTCCACGCTCAGGATACAGAGCTGAAGTGGGATGTCGCCGACTGACACCCCCTCATGCAGACGCAGACGCACACACCTTGTCGTCGATTCAAAATCTTCGTATCCAGCCTTCCTCCACTTCTCCCTGGTGATGTCCTTCACCTCTCCGAAAGATGCAAAAGCCTTAATAACTTCCTCGTCGGGGATGAATGGTGGCAGCCAATGCACCCGGATTTCCTTTTCACTGCGGTTTGAGTCGATGACCACGCACTTTTTTCCTTTGATTGTTAGACTTCCCTTGCGTGATATTTCTTCTTTTGCTTCTGCGCTTTTCAGGGTGAGTAGCCATACATGGTTGTAGCGGAAAGCGCCAATGGCAGCGACACTCTCCTTCCCCCCAGCATTCCGTAGAACCTCTTCAAAATCATCGATGCGGTAGGGCCTGGCACTGGGATCACAGTGGAGAAATACCGTGTTGGAGACGTGCTCACCCGTTGGCAGAGGCGGCAGTAACATCCTGTAGGATCCTTCGTTGGTTGATGCAAGCGGGCTCGCCTCAGCTGGCGACGCCGCTCCGTTGGCGTCCATTTTCACGGAGCTCCCCGAACACACGACCGTCTCCGACGACAGACGTGGAGCGTCTGTCGTCGTCGTACATCCTTGCTATATAGAAGCTGTTGGCCCAACACCTTAATTCTAGTGCTGCCGCTCGCAGTTTACTTATTGTTGTTTTGCCTATATCCCGCACTCATTGATGTGGAGCAGCTGTTCCAAGGTGACGGTGAAAAAGTTATGCAGGTTAGAAAATAAAAGAGGTTTCACAGGTGATTCGCGTGATGTCTTCGTCCAACACCCTTTAATAAACGTCTGTTTCCGTTTGACCTTTCTCATATTCCTGTGCTCCGTTTCCACAAAGTCCGACGTCATGCTGACACTGCGATTCGACAATGCCAATCAAGCAGCGCCGAAACTGCATCGTCATGGCGTTCGATCGTCGTTGTGCGTTTTCTTTCAGCGGTTAAACCAATTTCTCACAGAACGAAGCTCAGACTCATGGGGCAATCACTCTGCTTCATTATTCTAGCTGGGAACTGACGTTTGTAAGTAGCCACGCTTCGCGAGGAAGACTGACCAACGTGGATGGAAAACACTTTGTTTGGGCACCAGTCTGGAAACAGTGGGTACGCCTCAGCAATGCTTGACTATCAGACGATCTGCCCACACCAGCATCAAGATGGCGGCGCCCAGAAGCAGTACATGTAAACGTGTATAGCAAACGCACGAATAGGACGGGCGCCATGACGATGCACTTTTAACACTGCCTGTGAAACCCACTCTGTAGCACGTAGCTTGAGTACCGGTGGCAGCTGGTTCGTCCTGAAACTGCCATTGTATACCGGTGGAGAGAAATCTAGCCGTAACACAGCGAGTCCGTGAACAAAATCCTTCTTTGGTCACTCGTATGGTGCCTGAAACGCGTCTCTAACTGATGTGTTTACCGTGTCTTTTTTTAAAGTTTTTTAGGAATTATTTTATTTTGGTAATTTCGTCATAGACCTGTCATTCTGTCGACGGCCGCGATCCTGGCGGTGTTACACCCGGGGTGATGGATGCAGCAGACACCAATTTTGATCCACGTCGCTTTCCAGCTTTACATAGGGTGACCATATTCCTCAGGATAAAAAACGGGACATCCCAACGGGGGAGGGGAGGGGGTTAATAAAGATTGAGATTGGGAGAACAAATTTAATTAAATAACCGGTCCTATTTCAAAACTTTACCATACTGCACTGAGCCCTGGAGCAGTCACACTCACAGTTTCTGGGTACATATTTTAAAGTACCTACGGTAATTTTCGTAAACTACACTTGTAACGAGCAGGCATAGTTACGGTTTGCTTCAACTCGCTTGGTGCCAATTTCAAAACTATGCACTCCTGCGAAAACGGGACATGATTCCTTATTGGGACAAAAAGACGGGACGGCAGAAGCGGACCTCAAAAACGGGACTCTCGGGGCTAAACGGGCGTCTGTTCAACCTAGCTTTACAGACCACGGAAACTTCGGTAGCCAGGAGCAGGGCTTCCCAACTGCTGCGACACTCACAGCGGTCGCGTCTGTCCTGTCTTCTGTATTCTTGCTGCAGTTTTCCACACCTTCCTTCGCTGATTTTAACTATGTTCAGCACTCGCCTCCTCCTAGTAGTTTTAGCCGGGACTTCGAGCACCAACAGCCAAAATACCGACCTCCGACAACCTGACGCTTCGGCTTCCTTGACGTCATTTGATGCCACTTCGGGACCAGTTTTGATGCAAGGGTAGGATATAGGACGCTAAACGCACCAGTCAAAACGCGTTCTAGGCACTGCACTAGAACACTGTACACTGCACCCACGAGCTTGGCTCAAAGGCCAGTAGCATTCGAAGTGTGGTCACTGCCTCAGTTAGCCGAATCACTCTTCGAGTTTCCGGGTTTTCTCAAACGGCAGGTTCACGAGGAAGAGGGAAAGCCACAAAAAGAACGGAGAGCTCCGTGTAGCAAGGTCTTGCCTGGCTAGGGTACGTGATGCGGAAACAAGGAGGAGTATACGGTACGTTCCCATAATTCGCTGCGTTCGAAAGAACACAAATGGTAGGAAACTGGATGTTTCCTACAATTTACAAAATGTATTACGACAACCAGACTTGTACACGTTACAAAAAAAAGTAAGGAATTACATTTGCAATTACCCATACCCTAAATGTAACTATTCACAGTTACAATTACACTTCTATAAAAGTAAGTGATCGTTGCCTCAAAAAGTAATCAATTACTATCGCGGCTGTTACTTTCAAACGTATCGTCCTAGGGTAAGAAACAAGACACAGGTGTTATGGAAGCGTTTACTGATTCCGCAACTCACACTTTTGTGACCTTGAGCAACATCTGGCTCTCGAAACGTCTCATCGGACATCTTGTTCTCTTTTCTATGTGGAGATGTCGTCCACAGCACTAAACACCTTTTCGATCCACCTTTTTCCAAATAAGTGCTGCCACCTGGACTCGCGACCGAGTGGCTAGGAAACAACGCGTTCGCAAGGCCTCAGCAACCCGCTCGACACTTAAAACGACAGCTAGGTCCTGTTGGCTCATCGAGATGCTGTGTCCTATCTGGAGCTCCACCAAAGTTCGCTTTTCTCCCCAGTGTATTTATTTATTTATTGAGTTCCTCAGGGCCCCAAAGCATTACAGGGGGAGTGGACCAAAGTATAGCATATTTATAGACCCTTTTCACATTGGCGCCGCCATCTTGAATTGTCGTCACTTCCTGTATGGGCGAAAACAGTGCTTTGCTGCCGTCACGCCAATACAAGACATTCAGTATATAAGCGTAACTGCCACACATTCTTGTTTTGCCTCCCCTCTATTTTTTGCAATTTACAGGTTGAAACGTTTTATAATTTTTTTCGTCGACCATACCGGATACGCCTATTAGGTGGTTGAGGACTAGAGTATACCAAAAAGTTCTATAATATAAAATTAGGCAGTTTAACACAACACAAAACTTAAAAAAAAAAACACAAAAAAAAGAAACGGTCTGGTCTTAAATTTGTGTAGATTATCTTGGTCCGTGAAGTTGATACAAAGAAGTCATCTGTCGCTCTCTCTCCCTCGGCCAGAAGGAAGCAAAGAAAGAGTAAAGAGACAAAAAGAAAAGACGCGCACAGATCCTCTACACTAACTCGCAATCACTTAGACGTTTTTTTTTTACATTTGTTTTTTACTGGAAGGAAACACTTTGAACTCGGGAGTTTGCCTAATATTTTTTGCACGGAGAGCCCGGTTGTTTTGTCTCACAATGCTTCCCACCTCCTTCCGGACGAGCAAGCTGACAAAACATTATTTGCAAACAACAAAAAAATATTTGAGTTGAGGTTTTAGGTGACGTGAGAAAGCATTATAGCATCTAAAAAATGCCAGGCCTAGCGTTTTGTAAAGTCAGGTGAAAGTGTAATTCCAATAAAGCTTATCCTTACAAAAAAAGATATGTATATGAATATTTCTTTTTTTACGATTTTTTGTTTGTGTCTATCTTCAATGTTCCCGCAGTCTTCCTGCGGGAATTAAAGCAAACATGTAAAGGGTTGCAATCGTTCCCTTGCATAAAAAGGTAAGGAAATTAATTTACAATTACTTTTTGAAATATTAATTATTTCCTTACAAAATTTCTGATGAATGTAAGAGATTACAAGTAATTGCGTTACTTGAAATGTCTTACGTACAAGTCTGACTAAAACATTACAATGCGTGAAGGGTTTATTTCACTTCCTCCTTATGTCTCCTTGAGTGTTGATCACAAATATGGAGTTGGAATTCCTCATACCCATTTCAATGCGCTTTATAAATCGTTTTACCACTCACCTCCGTCAAGTGGAACTATCTCCCAGAATCTGTTGTTTCAATTTTCGTCTGTGATCTTTCCAGGAGAGTGTAGTTAACCTGTTTATTTGGATTTCTCTGTAACTCGTTTTCCTATATAGGAGCGAAATATCGAACTCATTCACACAGAAAATACCCACACGCCGGAAAAAAGATCACTCACGTCGCGCTAACTTGCAACTCAGTTTGTATTTTCGTCTTCTTCCTTTTTTTTTTTTACCCGTAAGAAAATTGATTACATCTCGCTTCGTTGTCATCTGTGCCAACGAAATGGCAATGTTTATCACACATACTCCTCGAGTGTCAAGAAATAACTCTTTTTCAGTAAGGGTAATAGACGGACTACTGACACAAGTATCACTTATTTTCATGATGTTAACTGCCTCAATGATCTCACGTTTTAATTGGTGATAGCTATTTTCAAATACGGTGCTATTTTTGAATTCCGCAATGCACCCACTGTCACGGCAGTGAACGGCCAAAAGTCGCCAGCACAATTTGTGCTCAACGCAATGGCAAAAGCTCCCGCTAGTAGTGAAAACCCCTTGCGTTCCAGTCGAGCTCTGATTGGCTCGACTGGAAAAATAGTGGGTCGCCGCGACCCACTATCTGAGCGTCGTCTGCTATTCAACTTCGCCTTTCAGAGAGGGCAGACGAAATGACTCGAGCGGTACGATGTGTTTTTGTCTAACAATTAGTCAGACACGCATCAAGGAGCAAGCGAGCGAGCGAAGAATGTTACTTCGCGCTTGGTGGGTTGTTCAAAGATAATCAGCTAAAGACAGATGACAGCCGATGTACTAACTGGAAATAAACAAAGGCGGCTGTGCGATCGCTACAGTGAGCACATCATAGCCCAAAGTGAATCGATTGCTGCTTGTTGACAGATTTTGTTCACGCGACTAAAATGCTATTGCCAATTAGCGTATTCGGGTATGTATGTTTGGCATAAACCTAAGTGGTAAAAGTCTGAAAAGCTGTGCTAATCCGTGGAAGAGAATCCGAGCAAGATCGATCGAGCTACTCGAGCGGCGTCGAACCTCTCGCGGAAGTTATGTCGTAAACTCGGTGACACCAAGAATAAATTTTTTTTTTATTTCTGGCGAAATTTTATGGAAACATATTTTTCTATGCTTTGTTATTTAAACAGACGAACACTTGCTCGGGGGTAATCCGATGGACTTCAATTAGCCCTCTGTATTTGCTCAATTCCACTTTTTTCTAAACTTACTGTCTTAACAGGCAGGGATAAAATCACGCTGCTTCCTTCCGTGTAGCGCGCGTGCGGCCCCGGACATCTAAGGGTCATCACAGACCTGTTATTGCTCTGTTTCGTGCGGCTAGGAGCCGCTTGTCCCTCTAAGAAGGTTGCAAGGTGCAGAGAACCACGCACCTATTTAATAGGCTAGAGTCTCGCTCGTTATCTGAATTAACCAGACAAATCACTCAACCAACCAAGAACGGACATGCACCACCATCCGCCGAATCAAGAAAGAGTTCTCAATCTGTCAATCCTCACAGAAATTTAAAATGTGACACACCGTCGTGAATGCGCCTATCACATCCGAAGACGCACCACGTTTTCATTTCCCCTGGTAACACTGCCCCTTGGACAGCGCCTGATCGAAGCCGGCCTCTGAATCACACACAATAAAAAAAAATATATATATATATATATATTTCTCTTTTTTTTTTTTAGCCAGCAACCACGCGAAGGATTCACGGCTACAGCCACAACTGTTACAGCATGTCCGCCAGTGCCGTCGCCGAGATGTTTACATCCGCGACCCCCCCCCCCCCCTTCCCACCCGAGGAGGCGGAGCTTAGTATAACCTCCTCTCCCACCTTCACACCTCCTTTCTCATGCGCAGAAGACCGAAAGGCGCCCACTTGCAAGGCGCATAGGAGAGAATAAAGGCCCGTTCACACTCTTGCGACCGAGTACGACCGAGAGAGACCAAACCGGTTTTTAAGCCTCTTGCGATCTCTTAGGACCAGCTCCGCTGCTGCGCATCCGGTCCTAAGAAGTCTTAAAAGGATTAAAAACCGGTCTCGTCTCTCTCGGTCTTACTCGGTCGCAAGAGTGTGAACGGCGCTTCACTCGCCAGCTGTAGACATCGAAAATGGGTCCGCATTCTATATGCACTAAAAGCCCGTGACAAGAAACATGACAGTTGGCTCCAAGCACTTCCAAAAGAAAGACTACGCGTACGTGCTTTCAATTAATTACAAAAGCAAAAAAAAAAAAAAAAAAACGTCGTCTGTGTGCTGATTGTGCGGTGTGCTTTGCGCGGGCAGTTTTGGGGAGGCAGGTGTCGACGTTGCGAATAACACGTACGGTACACAGGTGTAGTATACTCTATATTTGAATATTTCATTTGGTAGAGCAATTAAAAAAACCCATAAACACGCCGTTGGCGTTATTATGCAGTTCTTGCATAGCGTTACCTCTGGCTAGGTGCAGTAACGCTCCTGGCGCGCAGAAAATCATGCTTCAAATGTGCAGCGCTATCTTCTAGTCACAATGTCTAACCGTACGGTAGTTTGCTGCTACGCTATGCTAAAACTGCATATTAGTAACCATGGCGCAGGTTGATAACGTGTTGCAATGCACTAGAACCATTGCCTGGTTACTGCCATAAACCCAATGGAGTCGATTTCTGGGTGAACTGGGCGCTCAGCAGCGCTTCCGTGGTCGGAGGCGCTCATTACTGTAACGAATCGGCGACTCATAGCTTTATCAATAGATTGCGAAACTAAAATAATAAACAAAAACCATGTTCACAAAATGGAGCGCTAACGTTTTAATTATGACTTTTGCCGCCGTCGAGCTCGCTTGAGCGGCTTCCCAGCCGTTTGTGAAGACGAAGCCGCTCAAAATCCAACATGGCGCCGGCCCTCCGCCGAGCCCTGCCGCTGCTCCCTACCGCGGTACCGCCGATGCCACGATAGGTTTTATTTGGAAATTTACGGTTCGCGCGTGCCATGCCACTTGTTATGGCGAAAAAATTGTAAGTTCTGCTTGCCTGCCGTGCGTCCAGCAGTTGACAGTCCGTTACTTGTCGTCGGCGTCTTCCAGGGAATCGAAACAGATGCAGCATTTTACGTACTCGTTGACGCATTTATTCAATCATTTGCATGACAAAGAAAAACAATTTACACTCTTACTTTAAACAAGCGCTGCTTTGTGGAAAAACATGAATAATGCGCGCAGCATCTACGCGTTAGCAGAAGTGCTACATTGAAGATACAATGTACGACACTGTTAGCGCGAACACGCCATAGTACTTTTTCACTTTTAAAGGCTATCGGCGGGCGCCAAATATTACTACTATAGTTCGCCGAGTGACTGCTTAAAGTTTCGTAAACTCAGATGCAACTATGGCGCGGGAATATCTGTCTTTGCGATTGAAAAACACAATGCAGTCATGTCTCGCAAACATGGTCGATTGTTTCGGTCACGCCGCTATGTAGGTCATATTTTCGGGGACGGATATGTGTCCCCATACAATTCTAACTCGTCACGTTAAATAAAGAAACCTGGAGTACGGACTATGGACAGCTAGCTTGGGAACGAAATGGGTAAATACATGTTTTTATATCTTTATTATGGTCTCTGTGAAGACAAACGCAAAAAAGGAATAAAAAAACAAAAAAATATTAGTGAGACAAAAAAGAATGGTTAATTGTTTTCGGTTACAGAATTTACCCAGAGCTTCACCATTGTCAGATAAGACAATGGTGACTGACAATGGTTATAATTTTCAGGGGTTTCCAGCCTGAATCACTTGCCGTTCTTTCCTTATCCCAGTTGCAGATGACAAAAATTAACAACATACTACCTTCATTGTTTATTATTTGTGATCTTGGCATTGATTCATGATTATGAATGACTAACATTATGGGTGTATTGTTTTGGGGACTGGAGATGTCCATATTAAAGAAAGAATACTGTGATAGGAAACAAATGCTTCTTTCCGTGGCATGAAAACAGAATTATTATAATTTCTTATATGTTTTACATAGAAGCAAACCCAGTGTGAAGTAAATATGTAGCCCTGCCGGAGAATTGTATAAATACAGCCCTATCCGTGAGGTATGTCTAAAAAGATATTTAAATGGTTATTGGTTGTGAAATTTGAAATTCCATCCTGGACGTATATTATGACAAAACATCAATTGTTTACCTGCGTAATAAGATAATAACGCAAATTTTAGTGGGTCAGATATTGTCCAGCAAAACTTGAGATCTCAAAGAGTGAAGGTCTCCAAGTACTGTAGTTTGAATTTCAGCTGCCAAAGGTCCAGGTATCACTGATTCGAAGCAACAGATTTTTTCTTTCCCCCTCCCCCTCTAAAGCAAAAAAAAAACTGCCTAAAGGTTGTTGGCCACCAGCAGGCTAACAACTTGTCTGAACAAAGTGAATGCTCAGAGGCTTCTGTTAGTCTATGATCTTGCTCCATAAAAATCATGCAAGGAGCAACCTGCTGACGGAGTGGAAAACATTGTTTCTCGAGGGTCTTAAGAAGCGCAGCCGAAAAATTTCATGCCCAGTTGAAAGCTCGCGTCATTCTGACTGGTCCATGCAAATAAAAAGTTAACACAATGCATTCTTACTCGGGCAAACGTTTTCGTTGCTTACTTACAGACCTGAACCAAATTCTTTAGAGACATATTCCTTAAAGGGTGACTGCAAAGAAAAAAAAGTGGTTTTTAAACAGCCTGATTGGGACAAGCATGTCACAAAACGAATCTTTCGTGAAAGAACAAATTTTTTCTAGCAATATTTACGCCACAGGACGTAATTTAGTCGGGGTCACAACTTCTCCACATTTGAAACTCCCGCTCTTTCGACGCGCGCGGAGTGGCTGGTATACGTCACTCTGTGACGTATAGCAGCCACTGCGTGACGTTTAATACCAACTTTGTGGCGCGCGATTTAAAACGGACGAAATAGCCGCAAACTAAAATCAGTCTCGCGTAAAAAATATTGCTGTAAAAAATTTTGTTTTTGGCGGAAAAATTGTTTTGTGACATGCTTGTCCCAATAGAGCCTTTTTCGAGAAGCGTTCTGCGCACGCGCGAGCGCCCGATGCCAAGCGGCTGAAGTCGGCACGAACAAATCGTAGCAATAAATTCGGACAGGTAGGTCGGTCGGATCGTCTTGAGAGGAACACGTAATAGCAGCTTTTCATATATAATTGCGTATATTGACCTAAATGCGCAAAACCGTCGTCGGAAATGAAAATACACGATCACCGCATAGGTGGACGCCATCGCGGTGATCCTGGACCTCATTTACGAGATCGACGTTGGGCTTCGCGGCCGCAGCTGCAGAGTACCGATGAGAAACTCGTTTGTAGCGTATTCCAAAATTTTCGAGTTAGAAAAAGGATAATGCGCGGAGAAGTAGTATGCACTGACCTCGATGTTTAGTCACTGCAGCCTACTACCTGGTGCCAGTCGGTCCCATGGTTTAAGAGGTCTCAAGGTTAGGAACTCAGGTTTAAGAGATGCACTTTTGTTAACGGTGCAGTTACCCTTTAATACTGTTTATACCTTGCTGTCTGTAGACCACTTTGGTATTTCTAATTTCTCTTGGCCTCTTGATGAGCTTCCGATACCTGTTGCTTGCGCCGTCAAGTTGAACCATGAGTTGAACCAGGTTTTCTTGGTGTGGCCACCGAGATCCTATGATGCCCATGGGATGGACCAGCCACTTCATTGTTCTTTCTCATTTTCGCTGTATGTGTGTTCTCTATGCTCTCAGGATCTGCACAGGACAATGTAAGAACACATTAGTTTGTCACGTCGCAACACGTACACTTGCAGAAGAGAAACAGGGTAACGAAACATTCCATAGGGCTGCTCCTACTATCCTTTTGTTTTTGTTATCATCCTCTTTGCCCCAGCCGTTCTCGTTTTACACTACAGTTGACCGTAGATTAGACCGCATAGATTACTATGGCGGAACCTAGCATGCTGATGGTTACATATTCAGCTTGATAGATTGGCCAGCAATCAAGTTCACTTCACAAAAAAGTGACCACGGACACTACCTTTGTCTATTGGGGTTCCCTGTCCCTGAAGCTTGTTGGAGTGATTTTTATGCCTTGAGAATCTGTATGGATACACCAAAAAGAACACATAATGCTAATGTTGCCATTTTATGTGCAACAAACGAGAAAAAATGCCTCACGTGAGTTTTAATTGTTTTGAGGGGAGTTCGTTGGTAGGTGTAAGAACTTGCGAAAGAATTACACATAGGAGGACGGATAGCACATCTCGCGATCAAGTTCTGCTGTTTGCATTCTGCCCTTCTATGCGTAAATCGTTCGAGATTTTAAAAGTGGCTTTCGAAATTAAATTATTTTGCTATCCAGCTTTCTATTTATTTCCGAAAGAAATAAAACATGGCAAACTAGTCGCACTTCTGTCAAAGCATCTACACGAGATACATTAGAAAAACAGACATATATTATAAGATATGAACTCTGTTAAATATTATAAAACTGGCAGAAAAATATTTATATATAGACTGCAATTTACTGGACGGGGATCTACACTGTTGTGCACGAAATCGACGAGGGGTAGAGGACGTGAGATTTCGCCAAAAGTCTACAGATCATATATCTCTCATATCTGCCAAAAGTCTGTCTGCCAACAGTCTATCTGCCATATCTGCCAACAGTCATATCTGCCAACAGTCTACAGATCAGATCATTTCGCCAACAGCCTACAGATCATAAGTATTATTATTATTATTATATTTGCAGGACGGTCTTCACCCACAAAACCACGTGCTAAAAACGTTCGCCGAAATGTTTGCATCGCAATGAAATCACGGTGGCATTTTGTGAATTTCAAAAAAGGAAAAACTGTATTCAATTACCTGAAAGAGTACAAAACCCTCGAATGGTGGAATTTGTGGCTGGAAGATCAGCTTAGGAAAAGTTTCAAGTGGCGTGAAAACTTTCAAACTCACCGTCGTCAGTTGGGACCCGAACGAACGGGTGCTTCTTGTCCCCGACGCTGCTTGGGCACCACTTTGCGTAACCGCACGAATGAGGTAGTTCAAAGACACGAAAATCCTTCCACTCGCCCGAAAGTTGATCGAGGCCGACGACACTTGACGCACCGAAGGCGAGCGAAAGCGCGAAAGCCCCGAGCAGACTCACGGACGCCTCTACAACGGACCTTCAGTTTTGGAGCCCGCAGAGCGCAAACGCGCATGCGCGCAGGCAGCGGTTTCGTTTTAGATGCGAAAAAAAACAGAAAAAGACAAAATTTATAAAGTGTAATGTTGACACGAACTTTAAAAAAAAAAAAGTTACATTTTCAGAAATATGTAATTTGTATTTAGTGAAATAATATGCAGTTACAAGTCGAGCTAAGCGACTATCACACAACGCTATCATTTTTTAATTTCAATAATAATTTTTTGTGAGGTATGCGGTCGAATGCTTTTGAAAAGTCTATACAAATTACATCGATCTGTTTTTTTTTATTATTTAGAGATAAAGAAAAATCATGAAACGTTTCCACAAGCTGTGTTACGTTTGACAATCCACTTCGAAAGCCATGCTGATGAGAGTATAACGGCTTCGGCTCCTCTAGAAAAGTAAATATATATCTTGAAATGACGCGCTCCATCACTTTACAACAAGCGCTGGTCAATAAAGCAGGCCGGTAGTCTTCTATGTTAAAACGGCTTCCTCCTTTAAACACAAGGACGACACGTGCGGATAACCATTCTTGCGGGAGTGACTCTGTTTGTAATGATCGGTCGAAGACAATTTTTAAATAAAACGATAGCCACTCTGCATATCGCTTTAAGAATTCATTCGTTATTTTATTCGGGCCTGTTGATTTTCTGTTGTATCTATGGACAATAGCTTAGCAAATATTCCGGGTTGGCTTATCTCTATTTCTGGCATACTCGTTTCTATAGCAGAATGAAAGACTTCATCGAGATTTTATAACTCGTGGGGTGAAAAGACTGATTGGAAAAACACGTTATTCCGATGTGCCATTTCTGCGCTGTCAGGAATAACCACATCGTTTTCAACAATCTGCTCGACCGTTTCCCTCTTCCCTCTAAAGAAACGCTAAAATTTTTGAGGCGCAGTTTTTATAAAGTTGTGAAGAGTCACTGAAAAGAATCTTTCTTTGGCGTGTTTGAGTGACGTTTTAAATTTAATTTTTAGAGTATTCATTAGTAGGTCCCATAACCGCAGCAATGGCTTCTTTCGCCACTTTTCAAAATTTGCTGGCATTCCATATTTTTCCGTCGTCCACCAAGGATGCGTTGGTGCCTTTCTTCGCAATAATTTTCTTTGAGATGGTAAATAATGAGATGGTCGAAAGTAACCACGCCGCGCATTTCATAAAAAAAACAAAAAAACACTTAAAGGGAAAAAATAAACTGGGACACGTAACTATTTTCGTAATTTGGCACGAAAAAATATAAATATGCACAATATTTCCGCGGTTAAACGCAATCTTCGTGGTGGTCACGGCCAGTTCTAAGCCCCGCCCACTGATCAGTGGCCCCGCCCATAATTAATGGCCTGACGTGGCTGCTCGACCGAACATACTGGGAAGCCTATTGTCTCCATAATCCCGACATCCAGTGCGTCTAGTCTGGAAGTATGACACCGTCTGCTAGTCGTGCGTGCAGACGCGCGGCAGCCTCCGGCATCGTCTGCCATTCCACACCACCGCCTATCGTCGTCTGCCATCAAGCGTACGTGAAAGCTGCGCGTCGGCGTCCTTTTTTGCCTTCGTCCGTCTGCTATTTCGCCTTCGTCCACAAACCTTTGCAACACTCGCAAGACGCGACCATGAAAGCGGCGTCTTAGCGTTCTCATCATGTACGAGCCACGGTCCAATACTATACTCCGTTTCACCTTATGTTGTACCGCAGCGAAGGCTAGAAGCACGAGCTCATGGCGTTGACAGCTGCTCCTGCTGCACGAGAGCTTGTGCTGCCGAGATGTGCCCTATAGAGCAAGGGGATCGAACATGTCACGCCTCTACCGCGGTACGCTTCAGCTGTGGTGACAACAGACCGTATTGGCTTGTGTGTTTGAGCCGATCGAAATGCGTCGCTGATGGTTCGAGCCCACCACGAGCGGCCGAATGCTGACTATGACGTCAGCAAAGGATGTCTCAACGACGGAACTAAGAGGAATGGAAGAACTTCAATGTTATGACGGTGTTGGCAAACGCTGTTGCTTTGAGGACAACAAGCTATGACGCTTTCAGAGCTTCGATCTCATACCCATTACAAACTAGGAGCTCACACTTGTTGCTCACAAGCTGCAATGACGTCACGAAAGGTAATCGAACAGAGTGTGGCCGCCTGAAACATCTCGCTGTCGAAGTGCGGTAAAAAGCGACCGAGAGCACAAAAAAAAAAAAAAGTCAACAAATTAAGTATGTGTTTTTCCAGCTTTTCTGTTTTGGTTAATTTTTTCGCGTGGCATCCGCGAGCGAGGTTGCTGAGCGTCACGACGCAGAACTATAACGCGACCTAAAAATAATCGCAATGGCAGGCCAGGTGCACTGCAATACGAAGAGCTACTTTCCTCTCGAAGCAAAGTGACGGGAACAAACCTGAACAAACTTGATGCGAGCCGAACGCCCGATTGCCTCCCGCCAAATCGCTCACAAAATCTTACCCGTACAGGTACACTCTCGGTATTAAAACCATGGTTGCAATCAGAACGGTCGCACACATCACAGAGTAGCGGGGCTGCTTTTACGGGAACCGATATCTCTATTCAGCATCAACACGCGCAAAGGAAGAGATCAAGCCAGATCAACCAACATAGAGTGGGACGTTAGGCTTAGGCCAGTCCCGACCGGCCCCTACGAACCCAAGCACCCGCACAGCGCCAACAGCGCTTCCGTAGGCGGCTACTTGCTACAGTTGTTTGCTGCAAACTACATCGGTTGAGGAGATATTGATCTAAACACCTCGTTGAAAGCAGAACGATTAGCACGCTTTAAAATACAAAAGCTCGACGAGCTGCTCTCGTTGATCACTCCGCACACACCGGCAGCCATCTTTTTGATCGTTTGAAACCGAAGCGGATAGGCGATCTCGGGATATTTCTTAAAACAATAATGACTCTATCTAGATTATTTGTTTCACAAACACAAACATATTATCATTTAAATAACTATTACGGCACGAAGAGACAATTTTACAACCAACATTTCACGCGTCAATCATCTCTCCAACCAATGAAAGCCGAGAAAAGGTGCTTAGGTTTGTAAGCACCGGGTGGGGCCTAGAGCAGACCTAACCCCCTCCCCCTCCCCTCTAAATTGCGCCTAACAACGTAAATATTGCCTCCAAATATTTTTCTTTCAATAAAACAAATTAAACTAGTTTGAAAACTTTTTTTTCATTTCAGTATTCATTTTAACTTGTCGGTTACTATAATTTACCCAAAGCACACGAGACCATTAAAGTGAGTTTGGAAGTGGTTAGGCTTCTGGGGTAAATCGTGTTTAGAGAAGCGTGTTCGATCATTGCAATCCTGCCCTGATATCTGCCGCAATCGCAGGCGTTGTCCCAGACAATAATTTTCTGAATTCAGTCGTTGTTTAATATTTTCCAGTATAACGAAATAAGTACACTTCATCCCTCATGTGGATACTCCACTTTTTATCTGTTGCTTGCAAATATCTGGTGCATATAAATAAAGCGCCCGTGCATCCTGTTTAATGCGCAGGTGGGCCCGTAGATGTGTAAAAGCTGAGCTGCACCGTGTACCACAGCAATCCCTTTTTTGTTTTTTGTTCATTCGTGCTCCACAACCAATGAAAGAGGGGCACGTAGACGATTCGCTCGTCTAATGTGCACATGCGCATGAACGGTCGGATCTCCATTTGTGCAAAGTCTCTCAGCGCTATACGAGCAACGCTTCACACAACCGCTCATCTACGCCGTCATCCACCATTCATCAAGATGGCCGCTCCCACACCCATCGCAGAAAACACGCCGGTAAACAGCGAGACGACTTACTCCACCATCGATCCAGGCATTTACGTTGTCAGCAATAACATCCAGCGAGCATCTAACCTCCAAGTACTGGACCTACTACAAGCCTCGTTTATGGATGACACCAAGGAGCAACAGTTTCTGGACGTGGGTTGCGGCACTGGGGACTTTACTCGAGACCATCTTCTTCCACGCTGCACGCCACTTGAAAGAATGGTTGCGGTCGATGTCTCCGAGGACATGGTGGAGTATGCTAAGAAGAACTTCGCCCATCCCAAGATCTGTTACGATGTTCTGGACATATCGGGGAACGGCGTGGCTGACTTCGTGAAGAGATACGGTCAGTTCGATCGCGTCTACTCATTCCATTGCCTACAAAGGATGAACGATCAAGAAGCGGTACTCAAGAACATCGCCGGATTGCTCAAACCCAATGGAGGATGTCTGCTTCTTTTCGGAGCTTCAACAGGCGTTATGCGTCTGAATAAGACACTGGCGACAATGGATCATTGGAAAAAATATCGAAAGGTGAGGTGACATTCGCCCTTATCAGGACACTCGAAGTTTTTTTAAATATTTTATTCGCCTTTTATTATGAAGCACTCGTTGTCGGACGAAAGAGAACTGTGCTCATTAGCTTCCAAACGCTGCGCTCATAGAACTACGTTGCTTAAAGGACATAAACACACACACACACACCCATAAACGGGCACTAAAAGAGGGCTATATTTTGTTTTAAACCGCTACTACAAAACTCCCTGTGCAGGCTTTACGTTTTTACATACTTGCGGGAAAGCCCAAATTGACATGCAAGGTTGTGGGATTAGACCATTTGATGTTTTGAGCACACTCCCCTTGATAGCCGTTTTATAACTGCCTGGGAAATTGAACTGATAAGGAAGGAGATACCACCGTGCACGGTCATATGCAGGTACAGAACCAATACAACGAAAATCGATTCATATCACTGTCGTTCTATTTCGCGTTCGCTGCGGTGCCGGCAACTGAGCCGGCAAACTAGTTCTGCCAATAATTTAGTCCCGTGAGCAGTCTCAACTGGGGATCCAGTCGACACAATTTGCAGGGGGCGGGACTAGTTTCGCTGTTAGCACATCCTGCAGATTATATCAGTGGTCCACCTTTCGAGAGAGGGTTGTCATTTGAGAACGTTAACATTCATATGTTGCATACATTTTATTTCCGGATTTTAACATCTTACAATATGTGCCTACATAAGCCAATAAGGCTTGATACGTGGGGCGCGGCAGGTACATACTTAGGTAAACGCACACTCATGTTTAAATGAAATTTTTGCATCTCGCATTTCCAATAGCTTAATTGTAAAAGTATACATCTTGAACTCGTCTTTAGGAATTTAAACTAAAATCAAACATAACAATTTTATATTATTAAGGTTTGTTTCACAATTTATTTACAAACTGAGATGGAACAACCTGTAATCAATCGCGATAAAATAAAATCGATAGGGCGTTTTCAGATAACATCGAACAACCATGTCCGGTAACCATTTTTAATTTTGATGAAAAAATATTTTGCTGGCACCATGCCCAGAAAAATAAAACCAATTCTTGTTTAAAAAAAAAATTGTCTTTGCGAAAAACATTTGTAAGCACCCTCTCAGTCACGTGCGCGTTTTGCGAATCGCGCGATGTTGGCATCTCGGGCGGCTTCCCCCCCCCCCCCCAAAAAAAACAAAGACTGTGTTGGCTACGGGTCTAGAAATATTTGAAGGTTGATCAATTTTAAAACCCCCTTTAAGCTCAAACTAAAAATATTCAAAACGAATTTAATTTAAAAGTCGTTAAATCAACTTGCAATATCAGCTCAATGCGGACCCTTTCACGGGCGCTGGTTAGCCGATATTTAAAAATTGTTCTGGAGGCGTTCAAAAATATCATGAAAGAAAGCATTATTTTCACAGATACCTTTGTCATGCCTGGATTGATTATCAACAATTCCTGGTGCAGATTCTAACGTTACTTTACTATTAGCTGTTGAACTAGTGTTTGTAAAACAAGTAGCGTTTATATAGATGTATTTATTTAAATTTATATAGGACGACGTGCATTGAACAACCTGCCGAAGGTCAGCTTGGCTCCCTGGCCTACTGGCCTGAACCGCCGCCGAACCTCCAAGACTCGTGCGGCGGATCAGAAGGGCACGTCGTCCTCAGCACCATCAAACCGCCAGGGCTTTCGCAACCCCAACGCACCAACGCACGGTGAAGCCTCCGGACACCACACTTTGCCAAGACACTTCTCACAGCTGGTAGAAGAGTTGTAGCAAACCCCTAATCTTCGAGCAACGGTGCTTGCGATGTTGAAAAGACCGCGTCGTCCTCCCCTTGCATATATCATCTCATAATCATCATCACTAGACGTGGCTCCGCGGGCCTCCATGGTACGGGCTGTCGCCTTCCCGCGGTACCACGGCTCTCCTGAGCCAATAAAGATTACGATTATGATTACGATTATATGAAGTATTGTCCTGAGAAATTCAGAGCAATAGTCAATCAAGATCATGCAAAGATAACGAAATATTGTTTCTGAATAGTTTAGTTTGTTTGTTCATTGTTTTATTTAAAAAAAGTCAAACGTCTTCCTACAGTCTATTTTGTACACTTTGAGCACCCTCCTGTACTAATTCTTTTTCGACCCCTTTCTTGCCCTTGTTTGAAATCGGCAACGTCCTATCTTTCTCTACTCCCGTTGGGGCAATTCTGTATATTTAGCGCTCTGTAAAATAAGAAAAAAAAAAATATTGCCAAGCATTTTTGAAGGGCCTGATAGGACAGATTATGAGCCTTGATCTGTGAAAAGTAGAAGAAAAATTAAGATGGCCTTCATTTTAAGCTGATTTTAAACTGTTTGCGGGCACAGTGCCCGTAAACAGTTATTCCACATTGTAATACCGATTTTCCTAAGGAATTATATATCATTCTATGCACAGAACGGGGAACTATATCTTGAATATGAAACATATCTGTCGACAGTATTCTCCATTTCTTGCATACCTGTTCTACATGAATTTTCCATTTCAGATAACGATCAATTTACATTCCAAGGTATTTTGCATTGTCGTTGTATTCTAGTGCCGGGCAAAAACAGTTATTTTGTGCTGCAGGGGTGTCAAACCTAAGGTTGAAAGGCTCATGTGTCTCTTTCTGTGTCATTGGGCGGCTGTCCTGAGCTCAAATCTTTTAACAAGATCGACTGTAAACAAAATTTGTTTCGACGCTGAGTTCGGTGCAATGAGCTAAAACTGAAATATGAAAAAAATTTAGTTCTTACTCTAAATGTTGATTCATAAAAACTCAAAGAATATTGATGTGAGTCACATGTTCAAAGTCTACGGGATTAGACAATGATGTTGCATTAAAACGTTAGTTGCCTGAATATTTTAGTCCCCGAGATGTTTCGTAAACCGCATTGATCTTTTTATGGCTTCATTCTCTGCCGTTAAACAAATCAGTGAAGGCCTTTTGCAGCTCAACGGAAAAGCCTAGGATTACCACAAACACGCAATGTTTCTATTTTTTAATTTTTTTTTAATTTAGGAATTTGTTATAAACTATTTAAGCCAAGAAACACCATCCTGGGAAAACTGCCGTTGTCAAGTCTCTACATCATCGAAGTCTAACAACAGGTTGGCCACTCTATCTTATGTATCTAGGTAAGACATAACCAGTGGCGAGGCTCTCGTGCCTAAAGTCTTCGTTTTATACAGTCAGTAGTTCCTAACGATCAATATCATCCATTGTAACCTCCTCTTCGCCCTATGAACCATTGCTTGTCACTTGCACGCAGGTGTTCGAGAATACCACTCCCCCGAGCGCAGATTTGGTGAGCCGAGATGCCCTTCTGTCCTACATGTTGAACCTTCTGAAGAACGCTGGTCTAGTTTCAACCACCTGCGAGTTGCTGCAAACCACGCCCACGTACTCCAGCCTCGAGGAAAGGACCCGTAAGCGCGGATATATTACTCTTTCCTAACTGCTCGTCTCTGACGTTGGATGGCTTAATACGGGGCTAGATGTATTAATGCGATAGCGTTTAGGACCTCCTCTCGTAGAAAAGCCGGCGCTGGTGGGACGAGAACATCCTGATTGGTTGATAGGATCCATGACGTCACAGCCACATGACCTCTTGCGGGAATTTTAAACAACCCACCCGTTACACGTGGTATGAACGTGATTAAAACACGACATGTAATGCGAATTTTATGCCGCAGCCTGTATCAAATGATTTAACTTTCCTCTGCCGTTCCCCTGATTGTGGACGCATACGTAGAGTAGCACTCGCTACTATAGTGCCCGAATTTGTTGCACGTCGGACATTTTGGTGCTCGGCATGGTCCTCGAATATGGCCTACATTTTGACACCGTAGGCACAGTAGTGGTCTAACAGGCACGATTACGAGGGACTGCACACCATAGATCTTGATCATGCGGGGCTGGTCCGAGGTGGTGACGGCGTTGTGTAACGTCAGACTGGCTTCTCGGATCATCATTTCCGTGTTTCCGATGTCAGGGTACTCGACGATGCTTCGGACTTTGCCGAACGGCTCAAAGACCTCCGCGACATGTCTGTCTTCTAAGTAGGTTGGAAGCCAAAAACGTTTTACCTCGATGTCCTTGGCGTTGGGGTCCAGCACCAGCCACTTCTTTCATTAACCTTGAGCTGTCCTGCTTGCTTCACCTTCTCAGTGGCCGCCATGCTTGCGAACGTGGCCATCCAGATGTGGTTCATTTGAAATTGGCCGACTGAGATTACTTCGGCCATGTCGACGATGTCCTGGAGTCCGTCTCGCAAGTCAATGGCTCGGGACAGTCGGCCCATTAAATCCGCGTGCTAGAAAACCATATCCATACGCATCTTTCCGTCCGCAAAATGGGGCAGCAAAATACAGCACTCATCGCCGCCGCTGGCTGCGGCATCGATGCTTCCTCGGTCCGCCGGGGCCGATTACGCGCCGTTATCAGAGCGCATGATTCTTCCGTCCGCTCTCATCAGAGGCGAACTCAGGCCACGCAGACACGGCTTGCACAGCTTGGGAACGAGCGGGGGTTTATATGTTTAGCGATCGCGTTCCACTCTTAAAGGCGAAGCTTAAGCGTCCTCCTGTAATTTGGATGCCTGATATCTTTGCTTCGACGATACAGTTAAATGAGACGGTCGCAATACAACGCCACAATAGCTCTTACTATAGTCACTGACGGCTTAAGAAACGTGGGGCGTGGCTTATAATGTTCACTCTTCTTCGTGATTCATCCTTGGGCTTTCTTACCGGCTAATGCTGCAATCCTACTGGCTGAGCAGCGATAATGACATGTTCCGAACTCGCCACTTTTTGCGTTTCTTAAACCGTCGACGAGTATAGTTTCCTGTATTTGCCTATACGAGAAGGAAATCTTTTTTACCTTACTTTAACTAGTTGCTCTTGTCTTTGGCTAGTTACTCCAGATTACGTGAAGCCGTGGCCTGTGACGCGACATGACTTCACTTTACCTTCTATATTTAGCGGGAAAATTGACGTCACATGAGCTCAACAGCATTTATGTTTGCCCGCAAAATTTAGCGTAAAAAATGACGTCACGTGACTTCGTGTCACGCTACCTATACATAAATTCAGTTTCCCCGCTATATTTAGCGGGAAACTTGACGTAACGTGACCTGATGTCACGTGACGCTAAGACGTTTCACGTTAACAACAAAATTGCCTAGCAATTTGCCATACATTTTGTGTTGTTGTTTTCAGGGCGTCTGATGACCTTGAATTGCCTTTCGGCAATCGTGACGCAAGAAGAGAAGCCCCTCCTCCTTGAGGACGTCAGCGAATATACGGCCAGGTTGTGGGCTGGCAGCAAGGCCGGTTCCTCAGCCCTCCCCTCTTACACGTTTCTGGTGCGCGCCCACAAACCGCGACCCTAAGCGGTGTCGGGCAAACACCTGCTTACATCCTCGCTGCCTAGAAGCTGTTGGCCCAACAGCGTAAATTTTGGTACTATCGCTCACAGTTCACTTATTATTGTTTTCCCTATATCCCGCAGTAATTGATGTGAAACAGCTGTTCCAAGGTGACGATAGAAAGAATTATGCAGGTTAGAAAATAAAAGAGGTGTCACAGGTGATTCGCGTGATGTCTTCGTCCAACAGCCTTTAATAAACGTCTGTTTCCGCTTGACCTTTCTTCCATTCCTATGCTCCGTTTCCACAAAGTACGACCTCAGCTCACACTGCGATTCGACAATGCCAACCAAGCAGCGCCAAAAGTGAATCATCACGGCGTTCGATCGTCTTTGTGTGTTTCTTTCAGCGGTTAAACAAATTCCTCACAGAACGAAGCTCAAGATCATGGGGCATTCACAGTTCGTGGAGTTCGTGATTATTCTGGCTGGGAATAGACGTTTGCAAATAGCCACGCTTCAAGAAATATTCTGGCCAACGTGGATGGAAAAAAAAACAGTGTTGGAACTAACGCGTTACATGTAACGAGGTCACTGGTAACGCATTTGTTTTTTGACTAACGTGCCAAAGCACTCGTTAGAATCCCAAATGACTTACGAGTAAAGTAATCTCCTTATTATTTTTTTGGCCTTTCCTATCAAATTACGTTACCCGTTACTCGTTACTTCTGATTGGGGAGTTTTCGTAGATCGTTTCCTCTGTCCCGCAACGCTCTCCGCAACCGCTACGCTACCCGGAACACTACAGACAAGGACATCGGCTACGCCGGCGCAGTAGCGGCTTCTTCGTTGCGGAGGGCTTAGCGGAGGGGAAACGCGGTCTACGGAAACTCCCCATTAGAATTGACCGCTTGATTGTGTGAAAACAAAATAATTTTAGTCTGTACACTCACTTAAAATTTGCAAAGAAACCCAAACAAACCTATGCATAAGCCGGATGACTTCAAACTCCTTCGGAAGACGCTCCTAACGTTCCCACGACCGGGTCTAAAAGACGCGATATTATCGAAGCGCGGAACCCCTAAGCGGCCTTGGTGCAGTCTTTGTATAGAAGCTG
>JAZHYW010023152.1:0-52489 GCA_037355805.1 Ixodes ricinus | reverse complement strand
TTACCTAACACTAGGCATCGCAGAAGTCATCTAACTAATTTCCTGTCAAATCTGTGAATCCGTACAACTCTTCTAAGTGGACATTCGTGTCTCTATATTATTTCCAGAGTAATACCATTTTGTCTGATGTATTTTGATATACATGTAAAGTGTTCTGTATTTTCCTCCCGTGGACTTTTCATGTTTTCAGGTGAGCAAACACTAGAAGAATGTTTAGGCCTGTCAGGCCATAAGTGTTCTCTGTAGCTTTCTTCTCTCTTTCCCAGCCCTGTCTTTTAACGAACACGCCTAGACCTCCGCCTTTGCGTTCACCTCCCTGCAGTTGCATCCCATTCACGAGTAGCCTCGCATGTACAGTAGATGCTCATCTCTAAAATGAGTTTCTGGTACCCTATACACTATAAACGTTTCAGCATCTTATTGTTCACCAATCTCCGCCCACTTTTTCTGTTTCTAGCTTCCTGCATGTTTATGAAGCCTACACTGAGCTGATCCTTTCTCGTATATCTATGGGGCTTCCTCCTGCTCTCCCTGCTGCTCTTCCGGTACTCACATTCAGAAGCTACCCCCGGCTCTGGTACAGGTACATCCACACGGCTGTCCGCATAAACAATCTACGACATGACGCCCAATCCTATTGCCTGTCGTGCTACCTGTGGCTCTACTGTAGCGGATGCCCCATGCAAAAGGGTCGGCGCGAGCCTCATACACCCCTTTTTTACTTCACCTTCCTCTTACCCTTTTTCCAAAAAAGCGCTGGACAGCGGTCGTTAGGGTGCCGTTTTGAATAAATGTTTTGTTGAGAATTCAAAGGGCTGTTGCGCTTGCGTTTCGTAATTTTTCGTGATTATTTTTGCCGGCTGTTTAATTATTAGCCTTTTTCGAAACTGCTCAGAAGAAATTTACAAGAAACTTTGCGAATGTCTCGAATTGGTAACCGACGTTTTATTTGTACATGATGGAGATATAGTATTTTCTTTCTAATACAAGAAACAAACGGGAATTACTTCATAAAATATGCGTACGTTTCAGTTACCACATAACGTCTCTTTTGCACGAAGTTGTACATTGTCTAAGCCACGTTTTTTTTTCTTGGCAACGTCTCCTTTGCACAAAGTTGTTACATTTTTTAAACTACGATTTTTGGGCACATTTGGTGCCTTTATTACCATTAATGTCTCAATAAAAATAAATAAGGACCAGAAAATAAAGATAAATAAAGGTCTCTGCTTATTCTAACCCTTGTTACGCGCTAGCCTTGTTTTAAGCAGGTTAGACTTCCACGATTGCGAGAACAATTCGCGTGCTCAACGCACTTCCTGCCCTCCCAAATACGCCTGTCCTCTACGAGCAAACGCCTCATTAAGAAAACGGGCGCTCATTAGAACAGACTGACCTTGTGGCTAATTTGGTTGTGTTCGCTGTTTGGGTTAGGAGCTGCCATCTTAGCCCTCGCATCACCCGACACAAAATCATAAAAAAACGCAAACCTGCGTCCAAAGAAACAGAAGGATATACGCGCCCTTAAATGCTAAGAGTTGTGCCTACACTATATGCGCAAACATATAGACACCCAGGCGAAGCGTGGAACAACCCTAAAAAGGCAAACAAACAGCGCTTCATTTACGAAGCAAGGAAGGAGCATGTTGGTGATTAAATTCACCTAATTGCTTCTAGCGGCTCTATTGAGGCGCCGCGACCGAGCGCTGTTAGGAGGCGCTCTCGCGCTCCTAAGACGCGTGTTGTTTCGGCCGCGCGTACTCGAGCGCGCGTGTGTCACTTTCGTACTCGCCGGTTATTGAAAATGGGAGAGCTGGTTGCTGCAGTCGCGACTAAATGAGGCTTCGGGTGACTCTGTACTACCTACGGGTTTTCTCATGGGTCTTCTTCGTTGTCGTACGCGTGTTTAGTTTTTGTGGAAGATATTCTTAGGAAATTGGGGGGGGGGGGGGGGGGGAGAGAGAGCGAAAGGATAGAGTGCCTTGAGAGTGGGTGCTGCTTAGTAGCGGCTGAATACAGCGTCGATTGTGGGTGTCTGTGCGTGCAAGCTCCGCGCGTCGTGACAAATTGCTCGGAAACGTGAACGTGACGCGGCTGCTAAACTCGTCTGCCTTGGTTGGCTTTTCCTTGGACCCCAAGTGGTGTGCGTGTGTGTATTCCTTCTTTCTTTCACTAAAGTAGTTTTGTTCCGCATGTTTAATGGATGAAACCAGGTTTTTGGATCTCCCTCTCTCTAGACCATGTTCCCGCTGTTTATCTTTCTATTTGTGCAGACTTTGTGTTGTACTAAATTATGAGATGGTTAAGGAGCTTTTGACTTTACACGTTTACGGTCTTAATTCAACAAGGTTTCTTGCGAAGAGGCTGCTTTCCTTTTTTGAGGGTCATGTGCCTGGTTTTGAAACTCTGGTGTTTACTTCGTCGATCGTAACTTTATCCAACAAAATCTCCGTCTCGCTGGAGTTGAAAAGTAAAAATTACTTTTCAACTCCAGCTGGAATATTGGAAATTTATTATCTTGGCGGTGAACACATTGTTTTGGCTCGAACTTACGTAATGTTGTTTTTTACAGACCATTGTGAAAAGACAGCAATATAGAATAGTTGCCTACTATGCGAGCCTTAAGACTTCTGGAACCTTAAAATTGCTTCGCTAAAATTCTAACTCGGCATGCGCCCGTGCTGAGTTGTTTCTACCGGACGCGTTAATAATAATAATATTAATAATAATAATAATAATAATAATAATAATAATAATAATAATAATAATGAATCATAATAGTAATAATAATAATATTAAATAATAATAATGTTTATTCGTCAAGGGCGCATAACAGTGTACAGTAACGGGTCCGTCTAAGCCTACAAGGGCTTGTGGGACTTGACCCAAACATTGGTGAAAGACATCTTACATCATTGAGACACAGTAGATGCAAATATCAGGTTGTAGGTGGCATGGAAACACAATACCTTCATGTTTCAAGGAGGCCGTCTCGAAGCTATAATGTCAACTTGCCTCAATACTCTAACCCCATTCACCCCCCCCCCCCCCGACACACACTCACACCCATCACACTACGCACAGATAGCAATAAACGCAATGGCAGAAAAATCCATAAACAGACACAGGACCTGTCCTAGTAATATAGTCTGTTCAGGACCTTTTTCAGCTTACTCCTTGTTTCAACATGATAAACAGAGTCAGGTAAGTTGTTAAACAAATGTGGAATGTAATACCGTCGGACACATTCTCCAAATCTTGTGCGACACCTAGGTATCTCAAAGCGGGGAACATTTCTTAATGCCCGGGATGTAGTATGTGGAACTTTGTATTCATTAGACCAGAAGTATCGAAGGATTACCGTGTGTTGGAATAGCGCATAAAACGAAGGCAATTCGAGAGACTGAAATAAATTATCACTTGAAGCAAAAGCAGAGTTGTAAGCCAAGCTCTTCAAGATCACCCTGAGGACACTATCCACCCTAAAACGCCACCGACGAGAACAGTTTGCAAAGAGTGTTAAACCATACCTAAGCACACTATACACTAGAAAATAAACAATCACTTTTTAACAGAAAATGGCATAAACACTTTTGTGCTATAGAGAAAGCATGAGATACCTCTTAAGCGTTTAGTGATATAAGACAGGTGTAACATTTTGGACAAAACCCCGAGACTGGGGAGAAAAAGGACAACACAATACAAAGTCTCAAACACAGCTGAAATTTATTATACATAATATTGTGGTTTATAGGGTACAGGTGCCCTTGAAAACCAGAAGGAATGACAAAGGGGAGAGGGTGAACTTCTTTTCCACGAACACACAGAGAGAGGAGGACATGGACCAATAATCACACCGGTACAGTTCTAACTCAAACAAAAGGGGGAGGGGGAAGACCTCTTTACCCACCTCGGTGGGTAAGAGATCAAGTATTCTGAAATGTCAAAACATGTGTTAGAATGTAATAATTGTGTATCTCTATGGAATTCCACATCGGTTGTGTTGACCGAGAGAGAGGATCATAAACGCTTGGTAAAAGAGTCCCTCACTATTATTAGCCACGGAAATACAGTAAATAGGCCGTCTTTTAATTTGGACACGGAGTTGAAAAGATTTCTACAATTTTGATCGTTTGGAGATCACCTTATATCTGTGTAGGATGTTGTTTGTTCGGATTTAAAGTTTCACCCCTGTCCCTTTGTTTCGGGATGTGACGAATATCCGGGGTTGTTCGGCTATGTTTATGTTCGATCTTTCCCCTAATGGATCACCACCCTGCAGACCTTTCTTTTGTGATGTTATCAGGACCTCACCGAGGTGGGTAAAGAGATCTTCCCCCTCCCCCTTTTGTTTGAGTTAGAACCGTACCGGTGTGATTATTGGTCCATGTCCTCCCTCTCTCTTGTGTGTTCGGGAAAAAGAAGTTCACCCTCTCCCCTTTTTCATTCCTTCTGGTTTTCAAGGGCACCTGTACCCTATAAAACCACACTATTATGTATATTAAATTTCAGCTGTGTTTGAGACTTTGTGTTGTGTTGTCCTTTTTCTCCCCCAGTCTCGGGGTTTTGTCCAAAATGTTAAACCATCACCAGCTTGTTTGCGCCTCTTACTTTGTTTGTTAAGACAGGTGTGTTGTCCAAGATAAATCCGAGTCGAAGAAAACCCCTAGATACTTAACTGAACTGACATATTCCACAGGCACACAGCAACAGGCAACACAGTTTGAAGAATGAAGCAAAATAGGGGCTTGTAGTTTAATCACCTTTAGTGGGTTATGAAAGCATACTAACTTAGTTTTAGACGCGTTAACTTTAATCATGTTTAAATCAAACCAGTCCATGACCTTGAGTACATCCCTCTGCAGCATACGTACCGCCTCTTCAGCACATAGATGACGAGAGAACAGGACAGTATCATTCGCGTATTGCAGTATACGACAACCAGAGACAACTCGACCAATATCGTTCACATAGATATTAAATAACAATGGAGATAAGATGGAGCCTTGCGGAACTCCAGCAGTCAAATTAACCTTGGAGCTTCTTACATCGTTGAGCGATACAATTTGCGTGCGGTCTGAGAGAACGCTTTTTAGAAGCGTATAGAAAGCACCTCTAAAGCCTATGGAAAACAGCTTTTGGAGGAGTATATTATGACTTACAGTGTTAAAAGCGTTGGCGACATCCAGAAAAAGGGCACCAAGTACTGAGTTATTTTCGAAAGACGCGTGAAGATGATCCGAAATGTCCTCCAGAAGAGGCTGCGTACCTCGGCCGGCGATAAACCCGCATTGGTTGGATGACAGGATGTCAAACCTGTCCAGAAAGCTAGTCATTGTGCGGAAGACGTGTTTCTCCAAAATTTGTACGATGCTAGACAAAAAAGAGATTGGTCTGTAACTACTCATCTCGCCTAGTGGACCGCCTTTAAATAGTGGCACAACCAGGGCGGTTTTTAGGTGCGAGTTGATCTCTCCATTTTCGATCATTCTATTTATTAGAAGAATGGATAGTTGGGCGAGTTGGTGGGAATTCATCTTGGGACACAGCGCGAACAACAGACGAGGACGAAGAAGAAACACACGGGACGAGCGCTGACTATCAACTGAAATATTTTAATAGGAAAACACATGAAAACGACCATTCATCTTTTGCAGTTCACCCCCGTCTGCGTATTACGAGACACTTCATAGCAGCGTAATGGCACGTGTTGCTATCCCAAATCCAAAAACGCCACTTCACTGTCCACCAGTGCCAAAGACGGTTGGCTGACACAAGAGGTTCCCGCCCTTTTTATTTGGTACGCCTCTACTATCTCTCTAGACACTTGGTCCCTGTGCTTGAACAAAACTTCAGTGTCACTCAATCTTGGCTCACACTTACAATCGCGACAATGCATTGCAAGATGAGAGTATGCACACCCCTTCAACGAACTCTGGTGCTCTCTTAAACGGATGTTCAAACAGCGCCCCGTTTGGCCAATATACACCCGCCCACATGAAAAAGGTATCCTATACACTGCTCCAACGGTGCATGATACGAACTGTGTGCCGTGCTTTACAGTGCAACCATGACTACTCGGATTTTTCCGCTTACTAACACGCCTTTCTATGGCGGGGCAAATCTGGCTCAGCTTGTTTTTGGCCGAAAAAACGACACTCACACCGTATCTTGCTGCGATCCCCTTTAACCCGTGTGAAACGCGGTGAACGTAAGGAATGGAAGCCACCTTCTTTTTGTTATTCCCTTCCCGCTCAGCACAGTTTGTTGCTGCATTGGCCCTGAAACTCTTCTTTACTTTTTCGCAGGCTGCGGTAATCACCGGATCTGGAAAACCTGCTTCTCGGAGCCTTGCTATTTGGTCTAAAACGCTCTCCTTCATTTTGTGCTCGCACGATTTTGACAGCGCATTCCGGACACATGACACAGCAATACCGTTTTTTATTATATTATTATTTATTAGATAAAGAAGTACGTCCTTCAGAGCACTGAAATGCCTGCAGAGATCGGATACGTTGATTCCGTCGATTCCCGGCGACTTGCCTACTTTGAAACTAAGCAAAATAGAGCTCAATTCGGAGGCGTCCAGGAAAGGTAAAAACGCCGAAGACACATTTGAACCTGTCGTCACAGAATAACCTCCGTCGCCACTAACCGCAACACATGGCGCGGCAAAGAAATTATTAAACTTGTCTGCGAGCAAGGGCGAAAGAGAGCCGAAATCTGTTTTGACTCTATTAGTTATGCTTCTCGGCTCGCCTCCTCGAAAGTTATTAATTAGAGACCACGTCTTCGTGGCATCGAAACGGGCCTGGTAGAACATATTCTTGAAGTGTAATAATATAATAATGATAATATAATATATAACATAATAATATAATATTGTTACTTTTAAGTGCCCGAACAGAACCACGCGGGCTTTCACAATGGCGCACACGAGAAGACAAAAAGAAGAAACAGAACATACGCACAGCATCAAATGTACGAATTAACTTGGCTATAAACAGTGGGCACACTTCACACAAAATGTACTTCAGAGTTTTAACTTTCAACTAGACTTTCCAAGTCCTGGCGAAAAACTGAGGGATTCGTGAAAATGTCTGAGCTAGAGGATGCGATTCTAATAAATGAAATTTATATACGGGACAGTGATGCGGGTTTAGACATTGATTGAACGTACAATATAGTAACATGTCTGGTAACGCCACAAGGAACATGATAATTGACATAACGCAAAAGTAGGTTAGCATCAGTCCAGCCATTTACCATCCTTTGCAAAAAAAAAATCAAATCACTTTCGATTTTTCTATTTGACAAAGCCCTAAGAAAAACAATGTTAAGAATAAATTCATAATCATAATAAAAGCAACGACGAAAGTGTCTACTATATATAGTGCGTATCATTCTTTTTTTTCACCGTTTTAATGCTTAGATATTGTACGTAGTTGACAATTCCAAACCACTGAGGCAAATTTAAGCCGTGAACTAACTAAAACACAAAAAAGCAGATCATACAAGCAGGGTGTCTAAACGTTTGAGTTATACGAAATATTATATCTAGATTTTTCATCTCACGGCCAAAAATAAAAGACACATGAGCATTGAATTACGACGCGATATTAAGGCACACATTGAGATTTTTAATTACAGCTACGCATTCGATTGGATTTTCTCCCAAAGAGTAAGTGAAACGCAGAACAGCATGTCGTCTGCTCAAAGACGGAACCCTGGGTTTAGTAAGATGAAGAAGCAATTAGATTATTCGCCAAAGACCATTGTAGTATGTTTTTCACGTAGTGTTATAGAGCATTGCAAACAAAAGAAGTATCAACGTGCACAAATAATCTTAATATCATCCGCAAGAAGTAAGAGATCAGCATTTTCGACACATGAGGCTATGTCATTAACAAATATAAAAAAAGCAGAAGAGGCTTAAGAATATACCCCTGGGGGACATCTGAAGTTGATCAAGATAGTTTAGAATGGACACTAGGAATTCGAACTTTGGAACATCCGTATAACGATAACGATAAAGAAACAGGCCGATAATTGCTTACGACCGAGGAATCGCCCCACTTCAGTATTGTCACGACAACCGCTCTCTCCCATAACGACGGGAACACACCAGAGCGAAGTGCCAGGTTGACAGCGTGTTCCAAAATAGGTGCAAACAAGACACTACAACGTTCGATTATAAAGCCCGGAGAACAATCTACCCCAGTAGGTAATTTCGGTTTAAGGTTTGAGATACCTTCCTCAGTTTCATTCGTATGTACTCTAAAACCTCATAAAGCATCCTGGCAGTTTACTCTATGTCAATAGGCTGGCCAAACCTGCAGCATCGACTAAAATATTCTGCAAAACAATCTGTCACCTCTGGTGCGGACGAAGGATACTTAGTGTTTCCACCAGAACAATCCCGCAGTGAAATTTGATGTGCATCGTTGCGACGGCGCTCGACATCACCAGGATCTTACTGCTTATCGCACGAGTACAATTTTTTGGCGAGAGCAGGATAAACACTGAATTTAGTGTACCAGAAGCTAAAGCCATTTTTTTATTTTTTAATTTATGGAAAGGTTGAAGGGTTCCTTCAACAGTTTTCTCTGAAAACTTTGGGACCCCCGTCTGAATAAGTGTAATTATCTAACGTCTTGTTTGCAAATAAAAACACGTTTGACTTTTTTTTGAAATTGTATTTGTTTATGGTACATTTTTAAATCATTGAAAAACCAGTCCAGGTAAAGGGAAAGTTGAGAAATGCGTTTTTTTATTTATTTACAAGATACTGCAGGCCAGTGATCCGGCCCAAGCAAGAGTCGATGCTGTTTTTCTTTACCTACACAGAATATATACATCAAAGAAAAAGGAGGGGCGATTAAAAACAGATAAACTACATAAAACACAAATTACACTCCCAAAAAGGTGTCCAATTGATCGTAGAACATTGCCCGAAATAAAAATATGGGGAGGCAAGAAGTTCCAATCGGTTTCACTTCTGGCGAAAAGGGAGTATTTAAAAGCATTTGTGAGACCGGATATGGGAGTTATTTTTTTCTGTATGGTCGTGTTTAGTCTGTCTAGTAGATAATGGCTGTATGTAGGATGAAGACTCAAGGCGAAGTTCGTCATACCAAAGCTGAAAAATTAATTTTAATCTAGCTAGCTTCTTGTGGTATTCTAGAAGAATTATGTTTTTTCTAATGAATTCGGTAGGAGAGTCATGCCGGCAATAACGAGTATATATAAAACGAACTGCTAGTCTCCGGACCTGCTCAAGCCTGTTAATGTCTTTCTTCGTAAAATGATTCCCTACGGTGCAAGCGTACTCCAACTGAGACATGTTTAGTGTGTTATAGGCCAGAAGTTTGACATAAGAGGGCACGTATTTAAGCTTGTGCCTCACTAGGCCTAGTTTACTACGTGCCGATGCACAGATGGGTTCAAAGTGTGGGGACCAAGAGAAGTTGTTAGTAATCGTAACGACAAGGTAACTCAAAACTGTCTGTTTGACAAATTATTGTTTTGCCAATAGAGTAATCAAACACAGGGGGGCACGTTTTGTTGGTGATATGCATAAGCACAGATATGTCTTGATTAATTTTCATTTCCCAGAGATCGCACCAGTTACGAATTGCATCAAAACTCTCATTCAGCACAACCTGGTTGCCAATAGAGTTAATAGCCTTGAACAGTAAGCAGTCATTCGCAAATAAACGAATACTCACGCTCTCGTCGATGCATGAGGTTATATCACCAATATAAATTAAGAAAAGTAGCGGACCAAGGACACTTTTTTGCAGGACACCAGAATTTACAGAAAGGGGATCCGAATGATGGCCGTCTATATCGACGAATTGTTTGCGCGTTTCTAGATAAGAGGAAATCCATTTTACAACCGTACGGGGAAAGCCAAGTTCGTCAAGTTTGAATAAGAGACCGGAATGAGAGACCCGATCAAATGCTTCGCTCAATTCGAGAAAGATTACGTCGACTTGGCCGGGTTTGTTGACTATTGAAGCGAAAGAACGAATAGTAGAATTCGTTGTGTGGTAGTGGAAAGCCATGCTGAAAAGGCGGGACGATGTCATGCTTATCTAAAAATTTAGTCGTGTAACTAGAAATTATATGTTCTAAGAGTTCACATGATTTGTTTGTCAGCGATATGGGACGGTAATTAGTTAACATTGAACAATCTCTATTTCAAAAACAGGTACATACCGTGCAATATGCCAATCGGAGGGTACAAAACCACATAAAAATGAGGAACGAAAAATGACGACAAGGAACCTAGCAAGTGATTCAGCGTAACGACGAAAACAGGCCTTGTGAATATTATAAGGGTCACATGATGATTTCGGCTGAGATTAAGCAACATAGAAAAAATGCCTTCAAATGTTATGAAATTTGGAACACAAATGCTAATAACGTCCTGCACAACTGAAGCAAACGCTACTTTTCTTAAGTTATACTTACTTTTCTACTTTTCTACCGCTACCTTTCTTAATTTATATTAGTGATATAACCTCATGCATCGACGAGAGCGTGAGTATTCGTTTATTTGCGAATGACTGCTTACTGCTCAAGGCTATTAACTCTATTGGCAACCAGGTTGTGCTGAATGAGAGTTTTGATGCAATCCGTAACTGGTGCGATCTCTGGGAAATGAAAATTAATCAAGAAAAATCTGTGCTTATGCATATCACCAACTAAACGTGCCCCCCTGTGTTTGATTAACTCTATTGGCGCTCTGTGGTTAAGCACGGTATGGCGTTAAGTTTCTCTCTCTTGTGTCCGTCTTTTTTCTTTTGCGCAAAACCATGTATGCAAACGCACAGTGTAAGTGAGTAGTGAACAATAGTTTGTCTCTACCGAAGGACCTCGTATAAATCCATGTTGAATGGTGCTCAGTTTCAGAATGAAGTAAAATAAACAAGGGTGTAAATCAGACTATTTAAAAAAACCTTAAAAAAAGTAAATAGTAACGATACAGGGAGATAGCTCTCTTCCTTAGGCACGTCGCCAGGTTTGTGCGTTGGTACGACAGCATACTTTATTCATAGACATGGAAAAACACTTTTTAAGTGAAGTATTAAATACATGTTTTAGTAAAGGGGCAAAAATATCAGCACAACCCTTAGCAATAAATATAGGTTTTAAATCTGCATCAACGGATCGCTTTGGTTTCAGTTTTTGTATTGCCTCCACGATTTCGTCGGCAATAATTTGCTTGATTGACAAAGTGCCATTACAAACAATGCTCCGACGGAATTCGTGTTCTGGGATACACCCGAAGAATAACAATCCCTAAAATAGTTTTGAAATATATTGGCTACCTTTTTGGGACAAGTTACATAATCCGTGTCAGGGCGTAAAGATCTGTTCTTAGTTGACTCTTTTGTATGTTGCCTTACAAATTGTCAAAATTTATCAGCTTCATGGTACAGGCTGCTTTCTACTCCTCGTTCATAACCACATTTATCATGCTTAAGCAACTTTTTTCGCAAGCTCTCGGTAAACACAGAATTTCAGATACTATAGTTCAACGCCACTTCTTTTAAACAATTTATGAAAATTATTTTTCTTTCGCATATATTGTTTTAATTTTTTCGAGAACCAAACGGGATATTTAGAAGGTTTAGAAAAGCGCTTCGAGTTCCGAATGCAGTCGCAGGCCACCTTTCTAATAAACAAAAAAAATCTAAGTTGGAATTAACAAGATTGGACATAAACACGCTAGCCTTTGTGCGCATTCCTTGCACATTTTGATAAAAAAAAGTTTTAAGTACTGCCGCCATTTGCATACGATGTCGCGTCGAGTGGATACGTACGAGCATGGTGAAGCTGGCCAAAGAACTGGTGAAAACTAGTGCCCTCCTGGCAAACTTTCCGTTTGTTAATGACGTCAAACACGGCCTGGTTACAAGACAAATTATTGAAAAAATAGCAGTAAAATCGAGTTACCAATATGGAGCAGACAATTGACTTCGCGTCTGGGACCGGCTCGACAAGCGCCTGGATATTGGCAACGAACGTATTCCGTCGAAGTCGAGATGCAAAAAAGTGCAATTCGGCTCTCGGGCCTAGCAACAGCGTGCACCGTGTCTGATTTAGCGGTGCCTGTAGAAGGCTTGGCACGTTGTCGAGGCTTAATATCGGTGAAGCCGTCATTCGTGAAGCTGGCAGGATGCGCTTCATCCCCACCACGAAATCGAGACGGCGATAGAGGAAGGCCAGGCTCCACGACAGTCGTTAAGTTCGAACGTGTAAGAGAAGGCCAGTTGTTCTGGTGCTCAGGAACGTGTGGTGCGAACGAAGCCTTGCTTGCTGCTCAAGACAAGGTGGATGTCGGGGCAGCAGCGGCAGCATAAAGCTGGTGGCCGTGAAGGCGGGATTGGGAGATGATCCACTTGGTCCTTGCAGTGTTGCTGCACTTCGGAGAGACGGTGTCGGATTTCCGCTATGAGGCACTTGAACTCGGCGATCCGGATGTCCAGTTTCTTTTCAATACCGTCGATAACACGCAGCAAACCAGCGGGGATGTAAAGGCCTTCCATGCCGCCGCTGGTTAACCCATGGAAGTGTTCGTCATGTTGTCAACCGGCGTATCTGGTGTGTCAACCTAGTGAAATATTCGGTGACATACTATGGCGCTGGGTGCAACCCATGCATTTGGAATTGTCGTCCCATATTTTATAAAAATATTGTATTCCACGAGGCCGATGTTTAGCCATCTGCGGAGGAATTTTTCGTCACAGCCAGCGGAGCAGAAAAAGTATTGCTGCTTAGGGTAGAGACGAGCTGCACAGGATCCGCACTGATCATTTTGATGGATCACTGGTTGACGCGTTCTTTAGAATAAGAGTCTTCATGACGAGAAAGAAAGAGAAAGCCAGTTATGAGTCAAGAATAATAGGCAGCATGTTGCAAATAGGCACCAGGTTTAAAGTCTGGTATTTTAAATTATTTTAAAAAGTCGGAAGCAGAAATGAGTGGCACAAGTTCTTAGCCGACGTCAATCCTATGCCTTATTCTCCCTTGAAATAAAAAATTTACATGAATTGAACAAAAATAAAAAAAACGAAAATTGTAGGTGTCAGACGTTTCTAAAATTTCCGTCATGTTTGCTTCTAGTCACGGATCCAGTTTCACTCAACTTGCCGTTCCAGTAGAAAAAAAGTCAAGTTGCACGCAGTTATTTAACGACCACTGTCAAGCGTTTTCGTCACGCTTAAGGAACTTCTAACCAGAGGGTAGTCTTTAGAGTTTTTGTTTAATGTACCGTAGAGGTTCAGCTGGCGCTAGTGTGCTGTTGCAAATTGAAGCCAACAGCAACCGACAGCAACCAGCGCTTGATTATAAGGGCAAATATTGCCAATAATTATACAGTAGTAAATAATTTGGACATTTCTGAATCGTGTAAATAAAAACAATGGTCGATTACAGCATCAGTGTTTTTTTTTCGTATTCATGGCATCAAATGCAGCGATAAACATCTTTCTACATGCATTTATGTGCACTGTTGGACACTGATAGCGCCAACACGGCGTCGGTGCTTTTTAGCATCTGAAAGAACAAGAGAGACTGCACGAACTACGCAATAAAGCCGGATGAGTAACTCTTTGTGCATGTAGATGATCAAAATAAAGTGTAGGCCAGTTAATACAGTGCAATTTGCAATAAATAAATGATGTTTCATAACCTTTGCTTGTGCAGAGGGAATGGTTGTTTTTTGTTTAAAACATAACCGCACCTACGAAACCAATAAAATAGGAAGAAGCCAGACAACAGGTGCTCGATAAAAGCTACCGGGAATGGGAAATAAGAAAAAGATACAACTTTCATATCCCACATACTTTATTATTTAAGTTTTGAATGTTTTTCAGGATGCACGACAGGATCGTTTTCGTATATATAACAAGGCTGGCATATTAGCAATATATAGACCGTTTCATCGTCCTCCGCATGGGCGCTGCCATCTTGGAATCACGTGACGCGGCAGCCATTAGGTTGCTTCAACTTGCTGCTCCGCTCTCCCCTCCGCGCCTTGGCGGATGCGTTGTATTCGTGTTTTTCGTCGCGTTTCACCGCGCTTTCTTGCCTTACTTCGGAAACTGTAGTCCGATACGTCTACCCGACGTCTAAGACATCACGAGGGTTCAAAGGTCCTTATGACAACTGAGGTTTGTTTACTAATAGTGGCGGAACATTCTCAGTAAGAAGCGCGTACATTTATATCGCGTATTTAGGATCGGAAGGCGTCAAGAATAGTCAGCGCAAGGAGACTATATCTGTATTTCCTCAAAGTATCGTTCTTTGTATTCATAATATATTGAAAACAGTTTCTTCTGATTATGTGAAGAAAATCGCGGAGGGGATAGACAACGAACGTTTACCTTGTATTTTATCTGAGGCTAAAAGTAATGGTACGTCCACATCAGGCGATGTGTTTGTTCATAATATCACATTTACATTTGTATAAGATTCTCAATCTTTTTTTTTTTTTTTTTGCGACGTAAACATTTGGTTGGACGGTTTTCTTGTGAAGTTTAAGAAATTGTATACCGTGCTCGCTCCCGTTTCGACAGTCATTTAAGTGATTTATTGAATATATTTAGATAACCAGTGCCATCCACTTAATTTATTTTAACACAAAGGTTGGGACTTCCCGCGTAAGAAATTGACACAGACAGCGCTTCGTCTGTGTGCATCTTCTCTGTCCTGTGTCTTGTTCGCGCTGTTTTACCCGTAAACATGCTTCACCAACTAGCCCAAATTTCAACAGTATGACACAGACACTTAACAGTAGCGAGTTTTAGAATAGCGTGCACAAAGAAATAATGTCGTTTCTATTTGCAAATTCAAAACGCGGTTTGGGTTCGGCGCATGCGCAATAATGACGCGCTTCTTCGTTTATTTTTTTTTTTATTTTTGTACGTTGTTTTAATTTTCGCCATTATCTATAGGCCGCAAATTTTGACGCCGAAAAAAAAAATGCCGTCTGCATAACAATTGTTTGAATCCAGGATTGTCGATGGCGAATAGAGGTTTACTTGTGGTGGCTCGCGACGCCGAAATTTACAAAGCGAATCTGTTCAAACAAATAAATATTTGTTCACATAGGTCCGTGAAGTGGTGCCTAGCGCTAGAATTCAACCAAACTTTCCGAGGTGTTTCTCCTCCTGTGCCCTCTAAATTTTTTTTTTGCCAATTTTACGGAAGACAAATGCCAGATTTAATTTGACGGGCCTGTCACTTATATCGTAAGTTGAGTAAGCAAATGTTCATATAAAAATAATTTATTTCCCAGCACCACTATCGCAAAATGCTGCTTATTAGTGTTTTAGCAGGGTTGATAATTTTAGAAATTTCCTACTCGGGCTGTCAAAACATGCTCAAACAATAAATAAAAAAGAGGCCTAGACGATATTATTTGCTTATATCAATTATCTCCGTCATCACACGATACGTTTTTAGTTAGCGAAATTCACTAAAGGTTGGGTGCCCACGAAAACCAAACAGTGAGTAGTAAACTCGCGAGTTCATCTGTTCTGGCGGATTCAGCACATTGCTAATCAAGCTGTCGATATGCTTCTTTACATCCGCGTGTTAGTTTCTTCATTATTTTGTTTTTCAGGAAACTGGTGCCATCGGGTATGGCCGTAGACGATGGTAATCTTCCCTGTACATCAGTGAGGCGTTGCGCGACCGACCATAATCAGATACATCAAAGGAGTTCGTAAAAAAAGCCCGCAATTTAGGCCAAAATACACCTCGCAGTCCTCAATGTGGCTCAATACCACTGTTTCATTGGTTGTGTGCTACAGCGAAATTATCGTATCACAAAATTACGCAAAAACAGCAACATAGCCGCGTTCACGTTGAAACCGGAACCAACCAAATTGAAGCAACCTAATGGCGCCGAGTGCGTCAGCGCCCTCTATCCGCCGGTGAGGCAACTACTAAAATGAAAAAGGTCTATAAGTGCTCACGAGGACGCTGATGAAACTTAAACTTACATTACATTCTTTTGGTTGCTATTTTGCTTATATTCGTTGCTCGTCTTAACAAACCTTCTGTGAAACGCAGGTTCGGGCCTCAAATATGCGCACTTTAACATTTTGAAGAATTAAATACAGCCCGAACAAGACGAAAAACAAGAGGAGACGTAAACAGACAAAGCGCTGACTCTCAACTGAACTTCACTCAAAAACATTCCTCTTGTTCGCGCTGTTTTTAATTCTTCAATATGCAAAACCAACTCGCCCAAATCTTCACCCTTCTGCAGTTTAACATCGTTCATTGACGAAGGAAATCATTGAAACTAAAGCAAATACAATTTTACAGTATTAATAAATGTGCATAATATTTGTACGACCGAAATGACAACTCCATGTTGTCTTCTGGAGAAACATAATGTACGCGCGTTATTTCACAGGATTGCACGGAAGCAGCGCAAAAGTAGACTGGTTGCTGTGTGCTTCAGTTTAGATCACGGAAGCGCAAAGACACTATCGCCAGTTGAACCTCTAGCGTTTATTATAATAGCTCTATGGGGTAGTTGACGAGCAGTCAGAATTTCTGCGGTTCCGAAAACACGAAGGCTAGACATTTTATAGTATTTAGTGTAGACCTCGGCTGCTAGATGGCGCCAGGTGATGGAACCAACGCGCCGGTAAAACCTTTTTGGGAGATTGCGCGCGCGCGCGCTTTAAACGTTGAGAAATAATTCGGCGCCGTACTCCACGTAAATATGCTGCCTCCATGGGTTCAAACACCGCCGGAACCGTGAATCGGGCGCGGCTGCTACAAAAAAAAAAAGAAGAAATAAATGGATAAAAAAATGGAATAAAGTTTCGTGCAGCAAGGCCCAAAAATGTAAGGCAACGTTGCAATGGACGAAGGGTCGAAAATAACGGGAGGGCGCAGGCGAGCTGGTGTAAGTTTACCATCATGTTAAAACATCCAAGACTCTGGTGTGAAAAAAGCATCGAAACAACCAAAAGTAGAAGAGCAGGAAATAAGTCAATCAGACGACGTCTCAAACTGAGACTTCGTCTGACCGACTTTTTCTCTGCCTCTTCTATCTTTTGGTTGTTTCAATTTTTTGCAGACCCAGTCTCGGGTGTTTTAACATAATGGCAAAGGGTCGTCTGCGAAAGCAGGATAGAGAACGGCACTTTTGCGAGAAAATCTCGCGGTCTGAACCGTTGGCCAGCCTCTCTGTTTCGGTATCTTTCGACCGGAGGGAGCGACCCGGCCCATGCGTGTGGTAACCGCGACCCGATCGATTTGTGAACCTAGATAGTGGTGGCTATATCGCGACGGTCGCGGGTTGAGGGGCGGTAGCCGCTGCTTTCGCTTCGAAGGCACCAGCTGAGTAGGGAGCGCGTTGGACGTACTTGGCGCGGCACTATAAGCTGTCGCAGCCGATTGTCGGTCGAAAGAGCGTCGCGCCATGTGCCTCCGGCATGCTAAAGCTATGAAACCGATTCGACATAATGCTACAATAGAAAATGTACCAGTCCATGCCAACTAATTTTTCTTCTACCGGCTCGAATGTCCCGGGTCTAGCTCATATTGACCTCTCATGTACACGGCGCGAAGATGTAACAATCAAGACGCCGTCTGTGACTCTATTATTCTGGTGATTGGTTAGTTTGTTCAAATGAAGAGAGCAGTCAAATTAACACGATATTCGCAAGGTATAGGATAAAAGGGTTGGAGCAGTGCTGTAAATTTAGCGGTTTCTGCCGCAAATTTTAGCGGGTTTCTGAGCCGTCTAGCGAGAGAAATGGCCGTTTTGCGGGCGGCAGAATTCTTAGCGGATTTCAAGTCGTGTTAGCGTTTTTTCTGGCGCCCTTAAATATTCTCGAATTTATATTTATGAATCATAAATAACTACCTTTTGTTGTACGCTAGAGCCACAGGGTCATTATTTGTTCTTTCTGACAGCGTAATTGTTGTCAGTGAAACTAATGCTCGCAACGCCATTAATATACAACAGTGGCAAACCTCTCAACATGCCTTCAACTGATTTGTGCGTTAATGTATGAATTTGGTTTTTTAAGTATGCCAGTTGAAATTGTCCCAGCGAACTTTACGCAACATTTTTCAAAACGTGGGGACAATAGGATTTTTAGCTTTGGGACTGGTTTCGGTGAAGCTACAAGCGACGTTAGGCGAGTCAGACCCCTTGAGAAATCAAGTTCTTTTTGCATGTCAATTTGGTAACTGCAGCTTTGAACTCACAGAAAGTATTACCCTAAAGAACAAAACAATGGAGCTGTATGTCGGAGGTACGGCAGACAACCTACATGCTAACACCTGGAAACAGTAAGACCATGCAGTGTACGTATGGTTTTGTTTTTTGACTAATTATAGCAATATATGGTGTGCGCCTAAAATGTAGCGGTATTTAGCGGCTTTTCGGAATCCCCACAGCAGGTTTTTGGTTTTCGAGTTTGCAACTCTGGGTTACAGGTCAACTCCAGTCAAAGTTCAAACCCAAGCGATTGATTGATATTGCTTCAGCGGGCCGCTGCATGGGGATAACTAATACATTACAATTAAACTGCGCTAGGGTCTCTACTGACACCCGCATTAAAACAAAGTAATCTGCTTCTTAACGTACAGATGTCGTTCGAGCTGCTGTTGAAGATGCACTGAGTAAAGGCGCGTCACGTCTACGCCAGCCCCTGCTTTTCCGCTGCCGACTGAAGTGACGTGGGCCTGTTTCGCAGATATGCACGTGCACGGAAGCTAGGTAATGAGCGGAAAGAAATTGAGCGGGGGGGGGGGGGGTTCGTGGCTCGTACGATCACTCACTCACTTTAGTTGAGAAACTAGATAAAATTGGTTTCAGAGGGCATTTCCGCACATTTTTTAAAGGTTGCTTCACTGAAAGAACCCAAAGAGTTCGAATAGGAAATAGTACAAGTTCTGCTTCGCACCTCGACTCTGCTGTGCCTCAGAGTTCAGTATGGCGTCCCATGCTATTTAACATCTATGTGAACGACCTAGCTTTGCTTCCTTTAAAATCAAAAATGTATCAATACGCTGATGACACAGCCTTGGTTATCACACGCGAAGACTATAATACTGCCGTTTCAATTTTACAGGATGACATCAAACAAATTATGAGTTGGTTTTCAAAAAGCTATATTTTTGTGAACAATGATCAATCGAACCTCATGTGCTTTCGAACTCACCAGAAACGCATCAATCTTAATCAACCCATCTTTTTGCATTCATGGGATAGTAGACAATGCTCTTGCTCACCACTACTTTACGCCAGTGAAACTAGGTACCTTAAATTGGTATACATTTTGACGAGTATTTATCCTGGAATCATCATGCACATTGACTACCTACTTAAACACCTGCGAATAATTTCTTCATACCTCTATAAACTCCGAAGTTCTGCAAGTATTAATCTAAGGCGATTGATTTACCAGATGTTACGTGAATCGAAACCCAAGTGTATGGTATTCACATGAGACAAAGAAAGCAATAAAAGCACTTAGGGACAAGGACAGACTTCAGTTGTCTTCTCGTGCAAGTCGCGCCTGAGAGCATCCAAATAGACCCAGTGAGCGACAATGAAGCCTTCAAAGGATGTTCCATCAGCTAACGCGCCAACTCAGACCGTTCCCTGTGAAGAGGGGGTGTAAGTAATTCATCCACTTGTCTTGTGGTGACCGATACATTGGTCAGACAGGGCGTTGCCCTCGAACACCCGCCTACGAGAGCACGTCCTCGAGGTCTCCCGTGCTCCGAGCGGCCTCTTGCTAATCCATGGTAGCGCATCAAACGCCTCTGCACGAATTGTAGAGCTCCGTGGCTCCAGGACACCAGCACGATTGGCAGACACAAGAACAAGCTCTCCGGCTGAGAGATCATCGAAGCATACAGGATAGCCGGTGCGACGGTCACCCAACATCGCTGCTCCTTTTCTCTTCTCGCGTTGTCCAGAGTTAGAGATAAACTACCTGAAGCCAGGGCTGGATTAGCCAAAAGGGCCACTCTATTCTCCATGAATTTCTTGTCAATAGTGTTTCTTTTTATTTTTCCTTTTTTTCTTCTGAGATTTCTTTTATCTTCTAGTGTATTGGGGGTGGAACCGTGTTTTTTGGTTTTGTTTTTTTCCGGGCGTATATAGATATATTATTTTCCGGTAACTATCACTCTGTTCTCAAACGTTAGGAGGGGAGGTAGTACATGTTGAAGGAGACATCCAGTAAATGTGTAGGTGCTAGTTGAAAGAACTGTGCTGTCTCTCCTTGTCCCTAAGTGTTTTTATTCTTTCTTTGGCTCTCTGTATTTTCACCAACACGCTCTTTGATCTTTGGTATTCACATTTATGCACTTTCATCCAAATACAAACTACGGAAAATAAATAACCCAATTAGAAAGATGATACAGAACATGACGTATAGTACACACTTAGAAAGTCTTTCGTTTCAGGAACAGCTGTCAGAACTCCAATTGCTAACAGTGGAAGACCTGCATAAATTCATGGTCCTCACAAAATATTATTTCACGCACGATTTCAAAATACCATCCGCTAAAAAAGCGGATGGTATTTTGACACAGAAAGATTTCACATACCAAGAATATACACTAATTATGGGAAAAGGTTGAGGAAGTATTATGTACCAACATATTTTAATAATCTACCCGATAGTTTACTTAATCTGCTATCCTTAGCACAGGTGAAAAAGAAATGCGTAAATGGTGTAGTACGCCAGGAGAACAATAGACATCTCCCAGACCCATGCCTTTTTTTTACGTCCCCACTGTATTGCCGTATTCCTCTTGCACGCCTGCATTCACTGTTGTTCTCTTCGCGACTGTTTGTATTGCCATGATTTTAAAAGCTAGAGTTGATTATTCTGTGTCATTTGTGGTATTACAAACTCTATGTAAATCATTATTATTATTGTATAAAAATAGGTAATTTCGATTCATGCTTACTGGCATAAAAGTTTGTGCTTGTATACTGTTAAGGCGATAAACCATCTTTTTTCTTTACCCTTCATGTTGAGTTCCGCATAAAATAGGACTCCAATCAGTTGTATCAATTTAGTTTTACGTACTCCCGATTTGTTAAATTCATCCCATGCTGGACTGTAAGTACTCACGCACAAGCACGCAAGTGATTTTGTGAGACTGAGTAAATTGTACATATGCTTTCTTTGTGAATAAACTTATTATTATTATTATTAAAAAAAAAGAAACGTTCCCTTCGCCCCCCCCCCCCCCACAAACAACGAAGAAAAAAGCGTCACCGCATTTTTCTTTTCGTTGGATCACTGATGGGCCGCAAGCGCTGCGTCATTCTTCGCTCGACTTAGTGATTCAATTAGTGCCCCGGGAAGTCATGATGTCGAGCATGGGGCGCGGATGTTTTACGGTGAGGGGAGCCTGGGTCTCGGCTTAAAAAAGTGTCGCTGCTGCAGCGTATTACCATCTCAGCTTCCCAAAATTTAGTTTTCTTCTAATGTAAACGCCCGAGAGCGAAGTTTCAACCTCAATTCACACGTAGTAACGTATCGCTACGTTTGGCTAAGCTGCGGAAAAGATGAAAGGGGGAGGGCCGCGTTGGACGACTGCAAAATACCACGGCAATTGTACCTCGCTGTGTTATATTAACGGAGGCCTTCGCGACGAACGCCAAGACTGCCTTGTGATGCGCTTTGTTAACCATTCTCTAAAAAACTGCGCACAGTAGAAAAAGCAACAAGTATGCCAACGTAAATCTGTACGAATCATGATTCGGCTCACTCGGTCATACACCCGTACGTTAATAAGGCTTCTTGTTAACCCAAACGTGATCGCAAACGGTCCCCTCGGCTCCTGCGTGCCTCAATTAGCGTGACCTATCTATCCATCCTGCGAGTGCACTGATTCAGGACGACGATAGTTAGAAGCGAACCGTGGTATGTGTGCCGAAGTGGCGTGCGCGATGGACGATCGGCACACCGATCATTAGCGTGCCTTGATTTCGCGCAAGGCTACGGAGAACGACGACAAAGTACGTGTTGTTTGGCTCGAGCGCTGTTCCAGCGAGAAGTTTCTAGCGCACCACACCGGCAGGTTAGGAGTCGCCGCGTTCTCTGCGGCTGCCAAGCACAATGACACGTCCAACTACGGCGTTATCGGACGTTGAATCTGCGACTCCGAGTGCGGAAATTCTGAATACGGCTTGGTGCTTTTGCGACTCACGTCGTTCATTGGTTGACCGTGATTGCTTTGGACGCGGGGCCGGGCTGTAGTCCAGTGGTTACGCGTTCAAAGTTCATCTGAAGGGTCGCGGCCCTCACAAAGCCGTCGATGCTCCTCTGTGTGCATATACACATAGATGTTGGCGGATTTTTTAATGCTAATTGTACTATATTAGTTTGTAAGACCCAACCAAAAATTAGCCAGTACTGCGACTACTTACACACTTTACTGTGCGTGTGCTTGTGTTTTTTTGTTTTTTTGCCTTTTAAGGTAGAGTATTTCTGAAACATATATCTGAAAAAAGGTGTATTTGACGTGCCTGGTGACCAATGATTGATGTTTGTCGCTCTGCGAAGCTACGTTTTTATTGTTTTATTTTTTCGCCTACCCACATGGACACAAACCCAGTGCAGCAATGCATTCTTTCGCACACTACTCATCTGATCGACTACTTTATATATCGCAGATAATTAACAAGACAAAAAAACAAATGCTCTCGGCATCTTTGTGACATAACCGAAGGTGCACCGCTTTGGAGACTCATATTCGTTAAAATAAAGTCCTATATTAAGAAGGCTATATGAAATGAATAACGAACTCTAGCACGAAATTGACTTGTCAAGACAGGTCAGGAAGAAGAGCACTCTTGCAGCGATTACGTTAGAGTAGTTACAGAGACGAAGTAAAAAGGAACGTGAAAACATTCTCGCAGACAAAATACATTACAGAAAAGACTCAAGTTCGTTAAAGACCTGAGCGCATGCAAAACGAATAAACTTTGTAATTGTTTCGCTCAAAATAAAACTGTATTCTTCTTTTACTTAGGTTATTACTAATTGCGAATGGAGCAACGACGAGTGGTAAAAGCTCTAATTGTCGATTTCGATTTAACGTCTGTTCAATAGAAGTTATAAGCACTACTTTTGGAGTTAAAGGACGGAAAATGCGCAGAGGAAAACGGCCCGCAATTTAACTATAACAGATGGACATCCAAAAAATCTAGGCGGATTAAGCTTGATTAAGGAAGGTGTCCTTAGTGGGGACGGATAGTGCGTGATAATTAGATGGCCTAAATAGTGTGCCCTCAGCGCGTTTTAGTGGAGCTGCGATACAACTGTCTTTATCTAAACACAAACCCACCCTCTCAATTCAATGTTTTCTTTGTAATTTTACAACTTGTTTTTACCAATTTTACATCTTGTGTAGATTGTTCCCAAGGATGCATCCGTTGCGTTAGCTCTCTATACTCCGTTCACCCTAAGCCGACAGTGCAGTGGGAGCTACGCATTCTCCGCACCAATCAACCGCCTCCTTTACATCACGTGACCCCGCTCTCTTGCGTCGGTATGGGCGGTAACAGGATCACGTGGCGAAATTTAGGGGTATGACTGGTCCGACGACCCCGTATAGCTCGCACCGCGCTGTCAGCTCTGATGTGAAGCCAGTATAGTAAGCGCTTCCTTGCTTCCAAGTATGGGTACGTTTCTGTCTTCTGAGCTAAACATCCCCTGGGCTGGAATAATAAGGCCAATGATTTGAATGTAAGTATTTGCTTGGGAGCATTGATATAGATGCAAGCATATTTTTACTTCCGCACCTTAACCAAACATATACTCGTTTAGATACATTGTTCCTTGCGTGCGTGCGTGCGTGCGTGCGTGCGTGCGTGCGTGCGTGCGTGCGTGCGTGCGTGCGTGTGCGTGTGTGTGCGTGTGCGTTTGCGTGCGTGTGCGTGCGCGTCTGCGTGCGTGTGCGTGTGTGTGTGGTGTGGGGTGGTGGTGGGATTAGTAACAATAGAAAAAGAAGGAGAATATATCTCAAGTTTTAGCAAGGTTGACGCTTGCGTGAGTCGCCGTTCGGAGGGGCGCGTGCCCGTTCGCCAGCGTGTAGTGGCCGCGTAAGGAAAAAGTTACCATTTAAAAAGGGCCGTTTCCGACAGAAATTAAACTCACCATCAGCCGGTTTAATGGGAGGCAGTTTAAAAGAAACCAAATTGGTTCTGGGCCTCTCCTTTCTAGTGTACAAGGAGTGCTTGTTTCCACTACCGTTAACCTGCCTTATTCGATTAGTTTAGATTGGAATATGTTGGCTCTTTCTTTTATGTCGGGTGAGCAGAATCCGAGGTCCGCTCTAGCCAGAATTCACTCCTTAGATCTCTGTATTTTTCCCCCACCAGTTGTCGAGTCGTCGTTTTGTGCCGTCGAGGACCTAGGCACTTTTCGCTCCCTCTCTGTCCTCCGGTGGAGGTATCCCTTCTGCTTCTCTCTCTACGGCCTCCACGACCACCTTGAATCTCAAGGCCCCAGGGACCGAGTCCTTTTTCGATGACAAGATTAGACCACGGCAGGCAATCACGATGTGCTCTACTTTTTCAGTATCCATCTCTCAGATGGTGCAGAGGGTCTCCGTCTCTTCGCTACACATTGGTATCCAACTTTTTTGTTTTTTAGAGTTTTCTTTTGAGCTTGGAATAGTAGTTCGCTTCCTCTTGTGTTATCGTAGAATTCCTCCTTCTTGATGCTGTCTTTGAGAGCTCTCTACGTCCGCAGGGATTATATCCGGGATATCGCAAGCCTCCAGCGTCGTCGCTCTTCCTCCTGTACTAGCGTCCTCACCGTCTTGTCGTCTGGCCCTTTATTTTCTTCACGCTCCTGCCAGGCTCTTCTAGTGATTGGGCCGGTATATGATTGCAGTACCAGAGCGTCCTACTTCTCTTTCGTCACAAGATGTTGCGGTCCTTTTTTATAATCTTTTCCCAAACCTCGTGGGCCCATATGGCCTGGTGCATTCGGGACAAGCGTCTCTCGAATCCTGTTTTGGTCATAGTCTCCCTAGTCTTAGAGCCCGTCCAGCCCATGTCTCCCTGGACTGCTTTATTGGGGCTGTTCGACGTGGCCCCGAAGGCCATCCTCCCAGCTTCCCGCTGCCTCGTCTCAAAAAGGTTGCGATTGGTCGATGACAGACAAGTCATCTCAATCCCAGAATGTGATGCCCGGAACCACCACCATGTTCCACGGGCCCCTCATGACCTCAAACCTGTTAAAGGCCCAGAGAGAATTCATTCACCCGTCCGAGCCCGTCTTCAAATTGTTCCTCGTAAAGACCCAGATAGTTAGGCCCCTCCGGTACTTGGATTCTGAGATATTTATATTTTTCTGCTTAGTGTCTTTTTTGTGTTCGTAGTGTCCATTTTGACCCTCTGTATACGTCTATAACGCCCCATCCCATCACTGCACATTTTTCAGAGACGAATTTGTGCCAGCTCTAACCCCACTTTTCCACAGATGCCCAAAAACATACATGGGTAAATTACTTTCAAAATGTAATTTAATTACAATTACAATTACTTTGCTTCAAAGATAGTTTAACTGCAATTACAATTACTACTACGTGAAAAGTAATTAATTACAATCACGAATTACTTTAAAAACAATGCAATTACTTTACAATTACTTATTTCTGAGAGCGACCGGACTTGGACCGTATAACTTTAAACGAGTTGTATAGAATACAACATACAGTATTTGTTCATTTCTTGTCCCAATGTTTGAGGAGGCTTAAGCATCGCTGCATAAATGCCGTATTGTACTTTCCGTTTTATGAATTTTGTTGAATTCATGATAGAACTTGACAGTTTGACGCAATGAAGTACTAGTGTCTTATAGTTTTTTATAAATAATAAATTAGTTCATATGCTAAAAGACGCATGATCGCTAAAGAAAAAATTGGGTTGACAGTTTTCTTAGCACGGCAAATAAAAATGCGACAATCAGTCATATTATATTCTACAAGTTGAGTTGAAATTATAATGGCTCAGAAATGTATAACAACCGAATCGAGGCTCCCGAATCATTGGTGACAATATTCACAGGGGCGAGGTCAGTTTTAAAATGCTTATGCAAAAATATACGAAGTAAAACCAGCAAGAAATAAACTTGAAAAAATTACAAGGATACAAATTATGCGACAGTACTGAAAGAAAGACGTAAAAAGCTGGCAAAAAATACTTCATAGGCAATTAAAATTCCTGAGCTCAAATAAAAGCTGAAGCTCATTTTTTTCTTTTTATTATTTTGGCATGTTTACGCTATTGTTTTCTGATCGCACAGCAGACGACGCAACACGGCGCCGTTGAGGTAGGCTCTAAAGAGGATTGTCTCTCAGCCCGCAGTGTAAGCAACAAAATAACAACCAATGCGATGCTGTTTATGTTGTGTGTGTGTGTGTGTGTGTGTGTGTGTGTGTGTGTGTGTGTGTGTGTGTGTGTGTGTGTGTGTGTGTGTGTGTGTGTGTGTGTGTGTGTGTGTGTGTGTGTGTGTGTGTGTGTGTGTGTGTGTGTGTGTGTGTGTGTGTGTGTGTGTGCGTGCGTGCGTGCGTGCGTGCGTGCGTGCGTGCGTGCGTGCGTGCGTGCGTGCGTGCGTGCGTGCGTGCGTGCGTGCGTGCGTGCGTGCGTGCGTGCGTGCGTGCGTGCGTGCGTGCGTGTGCGTGTGCGTGTGTGCGTGTGCGTGTGCGTGTGTGTGTGTGTGTGTGTGTGTGTGTGTGTGTGTGTGTGTGTGTGTGTGTGTGTGTGTGTGTGTGTGTGTGTGTGTGTGTGTGTGTGTGTGCGAGTCTATGTGCGAGTGTTTCACCGAGAGCTAGGCTGCTTGTGCGAGCGCTGAGGCTTTCAGAGAGGATTCGTCGGCGCCCCAAGTTTTGCAAAAGTAATAGTAATTGTGCCTAAAATCTTGCAATTACTGAGCCTATAACGATAATTAAATTACAATAACAATTGCTTTTGGCCGAAATAAATTCATTACATTTACAAATTACCAAGAAAGGTAATTAAATTACAGTAATTCAATTACTGTACAATTACCCAAGTATGCCCAAAAGGCCTTGAAGGTCCTGTAGTCGGCAGTACGATGTCCTTGGCATGCAAGATGGTACCTGGCATGCATAATAGGTGACTTTAGTTTCATTTTTGTGAATGTCAGGTCAAATGCTTTGTTGCTTTGTTTGCTTGCTTTTCATTTCTCCATTCCACTGATATAAAGGATAAACAGCAGTGGTGACAAAGGGCTTGGATAGGGACCCTGTCGTGGTCCCTATCCAATCTCTACCTCCTGCAATGAGTACTGATCTCATTCGATTATTACCTTGGACTCTCCGTATATTTCTCGCAGGAGTTCTATAGTTTCATGCTCTAGACAATGTTCCACACTTTCTTTTTCACAGTAGTTCATGTTCCACGGATCACAAGCCTTGGAGACACCAAGCAATCCTACAAACAGGCTTCTCGTCTCCAAGATGGCGATTCCTATACTCTGCCCCACGATAAACGGGTTATATTCTAACATTCGTTCCTCCCTGAAGCCATTGTGTAGTTCTCCTAAAATGTGATCATTCTCCGGATATTGTTGCATCATTTGCTTAATGATCTTGTTAAAAACTCTGTAACCTACTGGTGTGACATTGATTGGAGGGTAATTCTTCAGTGTCGTGTTTTTCTTCTTACCCTTTGTGAATTAGTTTTTTTTCCTACTTTCCATTTCTTTCAGAATAGCTTCGTTTCTAATATTTCATTAAAACTGTCTGAAACCTTATCTTTTTCGTTCTAGATTTTAGCACTGTCAATGGCACATCGTCTAGCCCTTCTGCAGCTCGCCCACTGGACGTCTTCAGAGACTTCCTCAGCTCTCCTCGCGCCACAGTGGTTGTTATTCTTTCCCCTTACTATGCTTCGCTACCCTCCGGTTTCTTAGGTTGCCCACTTGCTGCCTCTTCCGTCGAGATGTAGGTAACAAGCTCATCTGCCCTCTCCTTTCGAAAGGCCTTCCTGATGTAGTTTTGGATAACGAGTAGGAAGTCTTGTCCTTCCAATAGTTCCTGTGTGTTTTCTTCTTTTAGTCATTGTCTGGTTTTTCTAGGTCGATCTATTTTCTTGATGCACCTCCAGTATTTAATAATATTAACATCTTTATTTCCCATTTACTATGGTGGAGGCCGAGAAAAAAAAGCCGCATGAAACGGCTTGACGAGCTCTCGGCCCCCGAATTGCATTCAAAGCTGTGACAGGGTGAGAGAGAACTAAAAAGCACACACGCACACCAAAAGCATTAGTCGGCTATAAAAAAATGGCACATCAACGTACGCAACTTTTTTGTGTTGATGTTGTCTAAGTGAACATCACTGAGAATAAAACAATTAAGCAGTTTATGTAATCTGTAGGATAATATTTATTTTCCTAGGTTTAATCGGCAACTAGGTGTATTCCACTATTCAGGGTTGCAAAATTTATAATTGGGAACGCGTTGGTTTAAACCAGACAATTTAATTATGTAAGTACGGTCACTGAACAATTATTGCGTATACTTTGTAAAATGCCTATAATTATACAAGTTGTATATACCTAATAAGTTATACATTCTGAACAGCTTTTCTGTATGCGAGCAGGACGGTATATTAGGAATTGTACGTAACATTCGTTTTTGGAGTGAGTGTATTATCTTACGATTTGTTGCCGTGGTAGTATCCCAAACCAAGGGGCAATATTTTAAATAGAAAAAAAGAGATTTATATGGTAATATTCTAACTGACCTCGGAATATATATTGACTCCGACATACCATAACTACAACCTTTGCTAATTTATTTGTAAAGTACTCAATACTATGATGCCATGACACGTTTGTGAAAATACAACGCCAAGCATTTTGAATCAGTCAACCAATTCAATATGTACTGAGTTTATATAAACTCACCCTTATAAAGAAATAACTTGATTTTTCGGCCTAAATATCATAGCTTTTGTTTTATTGGCATTTTTTAAAGCGCTTTTAATGGTCCACACTCCTAATTTATCTATTACTGTGTTGGCCATAGATATAGGTTGATGTCCCATATCAGCAGTAAAATGAAGCGTGGCATCGTCAGCATATATAACAAATTTAGTGGTCATGGGTAACGTTCACAATGCCATTGACATAAACGCTACAAAGATAAAGGTCCTAAAATGCTGCCTTGAGGTACACCCCACCCCACAATACTGTTTTTATCGTGGAAATGAAAGTATTACAACAAACGTATTGTTTAGCGCTTTCCAAGGTAGGATTGAAGAATAAGTTAAAGCTTGTCTGCAAATTGCATAATATTTAGCTTTTTCAATAATGTTTCATGTTTTAAAAATTAAAAGCTTGAGTAAAGTCACGTAAATACAAAGTACTTGGAAATAATTGACTCAACCAAAATTAAACTCGACCTAACGTTTCAAAACCGGTTCGGTTTCTTCTTCAGGGACGATTGATCGTGCGTGGGAACAATGTCTTCTTGGTGGTACGACCTCCGATGGCGCTTCCGCCTTGCCATCGAAGTCTTTTTCGAATCACGTGTCGTAGTCCACTCTTACATAAACAGACGGTAAGGCACCCATAGATCTGCTGATATTTCCTGGTGTCATTTTGGAGTGTGCCATGATCCGGCAGGTGATGTCCTTTTCGGAGATTGGTTTCAACATCAAGAACGGACGCGTTCGCGAAGTCTATCGGATGGTCAAAAGTTTGCACAGTGCTCCGCAAGAAGCACTGCGTTCATCGGTCGAATTTGCGTACATCGTTCTTGTGCTGGCGTAACCCTTCCACAAAGTTCTTTGATTCGCCGATATAAGATGCAGGACATCGGAAACGGGGGATCCGGCAAACAATTCCCGGTGCTTTTCTCCTTCCGGGGCGATCTTTCGGTCTTGGCATGAAACGTCCAAGAGTGGAGACCGGTTGGTGAGCCACGTGAATGCCTTTGTTTAGCGAGCACCCGTGATAGTGTTTCGCTAGTATCTGTTTAACGTGGGAACAGCTGATGCGCGTGATGGGGCGATGCGTGCGCCACCAGCTGGTTGTGGGTTTCCGCGAGCGTGAACCGTACGTTTGGTGACTTGCTGGATGAACCTTGTAGGCAGCTAGCTCGTTCTCGCAGATTCATGACTGCCGCCCGCTCCATCGCTTTCTTTTCCTGTCAGTTTCTGAAGAACAGATAACAGCCGCCCTGGACATGAGTGTTTGCAACGACTGATGCCTAGCGACTTTCGTTGGATGGTTCGACCTAAGATGGAAGGTAGCGTCCGGTGGCTGGTGGGCTTCCCGTTATGCCGAAAACCTGTCTTCCTCCTTGCCTCTGCCAGCACATCAAGCGAATGGTAAAGTGCTGTCTTTTTCCCGCTCCACGGTGAACTGGATGCCGGGCTCGATGGAGTTGAGGTGAGCCAGGAGACCTATCAACTTCCTGATGTTTTCAATATACAAGAAACAGTCGTCCACATAACGCAACGAACACCTCAGGTCTGTTGGTAAAGGACTGTGGCGCTCTTTTGTTCGATGCTTTCCGTTGTCAAATTTGCAGTGGTGACAGATGTGAGGCGCACCCATCGCAGTTCCGCTGGTTTGTTTGTAAAAGTCCCCTTCGGAAGCAAAAGTAGGTGCTGCGGAGGCAAAAAATCAAGAAGCGCGGCACAGCTCGTCCACGCTGAGGATGGTTCTGGTGCTGAGTTCGGAACCCGATTCAAGAACCGCCTCTGCCGTGGGAGACTGCCAGGGTGCCTGGAACGCTGGTAAAGAGGGACATGACATCGGGCGACACCATGCTGTGTTCTCCTGTTGACCTTCAACTTCCGACATGCGTTCAACGAAGTCTGCCGGCATTGCGGACATAGGTGGATGTTGTTCCAGTGAGAGGCGAAATTATCCGGCGTAAGTAGTTTGACAAGGCCCGAGGCGGAGAGTTTAATTTTTGGTTGAGTCAATTATTTTCCGCTATCACTTCCCAACCAGACAGACGTCTGTCGAAGATGTTTACCTTCAATACAAAGTACTAGTTTCGTTTCTCGAGATTTCTTAAAATAAATTCTTTCTCTTCAAGTTAGGCAAGTTCAGTTGATTTATGTCTTCTAAATCTAAACTGGGATCTTGTAATTAGCTTATGTTTGTCAAAAAGGTTTGACAAGCGGGTATGAATACCTTTTCAAGTCCCTTTGAAAAGACTGGCAGTATTAACACAGACACATATAGTTATTAATGTTATTCCTATCTCCCTTCTTGTGCAGAACGGAAACCTTGGCTACTTACATACGCACAGGAAATATTCCTGTCGATATGCACAAGTTGAAAATATGCGCTACATAAGGTGTTATAATGTCTAGAACATATTTTTCTGGCTTAATTTGGATATTGTCAACATCTCTACTCGTAGTGTTTTAAATTCATAAGCACTGAAAACACCTCGGTATCAATAACTGGATCTAGAAAAACATAATTCGCATTCTTTTTTTAATGTAAGAACAGGCTTCATTACTATATGCGTTTGTAGCTAAGTCTACAAAATGTTCGTTCAACGCATTAACTAAAGCAACACCTGTAAGTTCTGCGCCATTCACAAAAAGCTTTCCCACGCCATCATGAGACCAGTCGCACTGTAGGATTGAATTATTCCTTTTTCATAGAACATCAACACGTCCACTTGACGAGCCCAAGTGCCTATGATAGTAATGCGCCTTTGCCTTTTGAAGTTTCTTTGTTAGCCCATTTCTATATGATTTTAAATTGTTTAGATCTGTCTGATTTCTTGTTTTATTAAATTTCTCAAACAATCGATTTTTCATTATAATTTTCGATAAGGGGTCTATGGTAATCTAGAGCATACGAATTCTTTTTTTATGTTTTAAATGTCTTATACAGAAAATTGTTTGCATACTTTTTAAACCTGTCCAGAAATAGATTGTACGCTACAACAGGATTTGTTTCATTTCCTTGTGGCATTCTTGCCACTAGCCTTTCATTCATAAAAGCTTTGTCTACCTCCATGATCTTTCTCTGGAGTACAATGTATGTCTGTGTTTTCTGCTTTTGATATTCATCCCAGGCTCTCTTTTTGAGTTGAGGAGAACCTTATTTTAGCATCAGGCGGTATCGTTTCCCTTTCAGGTTTCTTGCTCGTGCCAACTCATTGGCTGCCTTATCCCGCCATTTTTTCCTGGTGTATCGTCGAGGTCTTGCTCTGCGCCTCCTTGAAGGTTTTTCTAGTTCCCTTTTGATGGTACAAATCAGCTCGCTATAGCTGTCTTTCAATAGACATTTGCTCTAGTTTTTCCACCAAAGCCGAGACTTAAGGTTTTGATGTTTGACCCCTCGCTGACCAAGTCGTCGTTCTGAATTCTGGGAGGCTGTTCACGATTAGGAAGTGTTTTTCCTGTTTTTATGTTTATAGCATTCAACCATTAGTGTCCGTGTGGCCGTCCAGTTCTTACAAGCGTGCATTCCAGTTTCCCAGGATCTTGCATTCAGGTGTTCTTTAGAGCATTTTGATGTCCCCTCTCAAGCACCCATACAGCTCCATATTCATGGGTGTTGCCTCTCCACCTGTTCACATATAGGCCGTTCCAATAACCACCTGCTTTTTCCGAATGCTACCTGTTATCCATACGTGTTTTCTTTACATTGTGTCCTTGCACGTTCCTAGTTACCGTTCGCCATCATAATGACCCTCCTTTCTTTCCTCCTCCATTTTTTTCTCCTGAGGCTCTGTTTCTTCCTTCCCATAATATACACTCATTTCTCGGGTGACATTCCCTGTCTCATATATGTGTTTCTTCAGCCCGGATTATCGCAATGTCCTTTTTATCTATTGTTTCATATACTTCCTCCCGTTTCCTGCTTCTTCTTGCCGATTGCACATTCAGGGAAGCAATTAGTGTTACATATAGCCTCTTTCTCTACTTTTTTCTCCACCTCTTGATCAGTTCGCTATTCTGTTCGTTAGTGTGGTTGATTGTTCTACTGACACTCCCTCCCCTCCCTCCGCTTTCCAATATTTCCGTTCTACCACCGTCGATAAGGTTTCTTCTTGTGTCGTTGGGGCCCTAATTCTGTTCGATGTACAGTCGCCCAATTTTTTAATCATATAACGCGAGCGTCGACCGCCGGGACGGCCAGCGCTGTGCCGCGGAGAAATGCGACGTCACGGGAAAGATTAGGCGCGTGCGCACAAAGCTTTTTCCGGTGCGAGCGTCGTCTGCTAGGCTATTCTGTTGACCGCACACAGCCCCTGTTCCTTATCTGCTGGCATAGCTGACCGCCTTTAAGCAAAGATCTGAACAGCGCTTGCTTGCTTGGCACCGTGATACTGCTCAGGCGTGAAAGAAACCGCGCGTCATCTCATTTAATTTAGTCTTTTTTTATTCTGTTATTTTTTGTTTGCGTTTACTTTGTCAGCACCAGAAAAAGAAAAATACGATGACGCGACAAGCTGAATGCAACGATGCATTAAACTATATACCGCAGCCAATGCTACAAGCCATCAAATCCAATCCGCGCGCGCTTGTCAAACATTTGCTCTACCAACAGGTAAGAGAAGGAGAAAGAGAAGTGAGCGTTGGATAAACAATGATGTCAATCGGCGCAACGCGCTCCTTTGCTACGGAGCAGGAGCTGTGTGCGATCAGCGGAATAGCCTAGCAGACGACGCTCGTACCGGAGAGAGCTTTGTGCGCACGCGCTTAATCTCTCCCGTGACGCCGCATTTCTCCGCGGTACGGCACTGGCCGTCCCGGCGGTCGACGCTCGCGTGATATTATTAAAAAATTGGGCGACTGTACATGACATTGTAGATGGCCCATCATCTGAAAGTATTCCTCGAGTCTGTCCAGCCTTTGTTGCAACGCTTGCATTTTCTCCCGCCGCGTCTTTTTTCCCTTGTTTGTCTGGCCTAAAAAATCTTGAATTCGGGTAGTAGTGCTAGCCTTTTCTCCGCGGTCCTGTGTTTAGCCGTGCTAGACCTGTTCCCTTTGCTTTGCGAGAGCAGGTAGAAACCCAGCTGCGCAGCATGGTAGAAACGGGCATGCTTCGACAAGTAGCGCGCAGTGACTGGGCAACACCACTTGTCGTTGTCCCGAAAAAAGACGGTAGTCTCAGACTCTGTGGAGACTACAAGGTAACGATAAACCCTGTTTTGAAAACGGATCACTATCCGCTGCCCAGGCCGGAGGACCTGTATTCTGTCCTCGCAGGAGGCAAGGTGTTTTGCGTACTTGACCTCTCTGCGGCGTATCAGCAGGTGCCACTCACTCCAGAGTCCAGACCATTTTTGACAGTTAACACTAGCTTGGGTCTTTTTGAATTCCAACGCCTTCCCTACGGTGTGGCTAGTGCACCCGCAATATTCCAGTCTATGATGGATGAGGTGCTGAAAGGCATTCCGCACGTCGGATGCTACATTGACGATGTAATCGTGGCAGGATCTGACACGGCAGACTGCCAAAAGACTCTCGAACGTGTCTTGGGAAGGTTGCGTGAGTACAACATCACGCTCAACGCGGACAAGTGCCGTTTCTTCCAAGAATCCGTGACGTATCTGGGTCACACGGTGACCGCAGACGGGATTTACCCCACAGAGGCCAAGATAAGAGCGATCTTGGCAGCACCTGAGCCCACCACCGTCACCGAATTGAAGGCATATCTGGGCATGTTAAACTTCTATTCGAAGTTTTTAAAGAATGGTTCAACAGTCGCAGAGCCGCTTTATCGGCTTTTGAAAAAGGATCAGAAATGGTCATGGACGAAGGAATGCAGCGAGGCGTTTGCTAATACGAAAAAGTTGCTGACTAGCAGCCAGGTGCTGACATTCTATGACGTCGATAAGCCGATCGGAATGCTCTGTGACGCGTCCTCGTATGGCGTAGGGGCAGTTATCTTTCACGAGACTGCTGACGGCGAAGAGAGGCCTATCGCGTTTGCCTCGAGAACGTTAACGCCAGCCGAGAAAAAGTATGCTCAGTGCGAGCGCGAAGCTTTGGCGTTAATCTTTGGTCTCAAAAAGTTTCATCGCTATCTTTTTGGCAGAGCGTTCACAATCTACACCGATCATCAGCCGCTACTAGGCATTTTAGGCCAGGAAAGGCCTGCACCGACTTTAGCCGCCGCACGAATGCAGCGTTGGGCCATGGTGCTGGCAGCTTATAAATATCGGCTGAAGTATCGCCGAGGGAAGAACATGGAAGTGGCTGATGCTCTGTCGAGATTGCCTCAGGCGGTGCCCGCTGAGGAAGAACCTGTCGAGTGCCTCTCGGTGTTTCAGTGCCTCCCATTGAACGTAGAGGAGATTGCAAAGTTTACAAAACGAAGTCTTACATTGTCCCGTGTTGCTGAGTTTACTCTGAATGGTTGGCCAAGACCGCACGCGCAAGAACTTGGGCCTTATTACGTGCGCCGCGACGAGCTTTCGCTTGAACAAGGTTGTGTAACATGGGGTGTCCGTGTAGTGATCCCGGAACAGCTAAGGGACCGCGTGCTGAACTTGCTGCATGAGGAGCATCCAGGCGCCAGCCGCATGAAGATGCTGGCACGAAGTTTTGTATGGTGGCCTGGAATTGATGCGGCTATCGAGCATCACGTACAGAAATGCCAAATCTGCCAAGCAGTTCAGAACGCCGCCCGTCCGGTACCACTGCATCCCTGGAGCTACCCTGCCCGGTGCTGGTCGCGTGTGCACGTGGATTTCGCTTCAAAGGGTGCCAATGTGTTTCTGGTGCTCATCGATTCATTTTCGAAATGGATCGAGGTTTGGGTGATGTCTTCTACATCCACCACTAAAACACTGGAAAAACTTCGAGGAGCCTTTTCTGCTTACGGGTTGCCCGAGGTACTAGTGAGCGACAACGGTCCGCAGTTCCAGTCAGCTGAGTTTGCTGACTTCATGAACGCCAACGGCGTGAAACACATTCGCACTCCGCCTTACCACGCAGCCTCTAACGGTGCCGCAGAACGCACGGTTCAAACTGTGAAACGAGCATTGCTCAAGCAGGTGCTCGAAGGCGAAGCAATCGGTCGGCAGTGTTCTCTTCAGGAAAATATTGACAGTTTTCTGATCTGTTATCGCAACACGCCAAACAGCGTGACTGGGAAAACGCCCGCCGAACTATTCCTAAGGCGCCAGCCACGCACAAAACTTTCCCTGCTTAAACCCGACTTTGCCGGCGCCATGCAACGCAAGCAAGAGCATGTGAAAGAACAACGCGATGTGTCGCGAGGTGCTGAACGTGTGTTCAACGTGGGCGACCGTGTTTTTGTGAAAACGGTGCGCGGTGAGTGTGTCTCCTGGGAAGAAGGAATCGTGTGTCAGGTTGTCAGTGCTGCGACCTACGTTGTGAAAGTGCTCAACCAGCTTCGCTTCACGCACGCTGACCACCTGCGTCCTCGACATGCGGAACCCATCGTGAGACCGGGCCGTACGACAGTGGATGACGATCCATCGATACCGCCACCCACGAGCTCTCCAGCCCAGGTGCCGTCAGCCCCACCCAGTGCGAAGGCACCGACGCTAGCGGCGCCACCTCCAGACGCGGCTGGTAGGACGCCGACGCCTGACGCAACAGCACCGGCGCCACCCGCAGACCCCGCCCGGGAAGGACCGGCGACACCTACTGCAGCAGCGCCGGTTCCGTCTACGACAGCGGAGAAGCAACCTCTTCGACGAACTTCTCGCGCATGCAAGCCGCCTGACCGTTTTAAACCCGAGGACTTTAGGAAATGAACATTTTTTGTGTGAGGGGGAAGGAAATGTTGTAGCGTGCTGATTGAGTTATCGCGAGTGAGTCATCGCGAGTGAGTCATCGCGGAAGCGCCGCCCGGCTCGTGACGTCAGGTCTGTGATAAAAACGCTGCGCTCAGGAATAAAGCACTTCTTGTTCGCCAGCATGCCATGGTCTACAGTCACTTCACTATAGCCTCCCGCAATTTTTTCCTCTTGCCCGTTCCCCTCATACACTGCTGCTGCAGTTTCTCCTCCACTGTTCTTCGTAGTACTCTCTTCTCCGAGCGTTGCCCCAGCAGCCTATCTCCTAAACTACACTCTCCGCCCATTCCTCCTCTATCTCTCTCCTCATCTCAGCCATCACGTCAACAACGTGTCGTTGGGCTTCCTTCCGGCAGACGTCTCTCGCATCATTTTCCAGGTGCGCCGGGCATTTGTACGTACTTCCTCTGCCCCTTGCAGGACTCAGCGTCTTTCCGATATCAAACCTGTTTCCACATTCTTCGCATTCCACTAAACTCTTGTCCCGTTTTCTCTTCGTCTTCGTCTTGTCCCCCTGTGCGGCTTTCTTTGCTTCTCCCATAGCGAACATTTTTGAGTATTCTTACAATGTGAGATAGTTTACTCACTGATCTTAATATATTTTTATGCGTTGTCGTTTTCGGCTTATTTTTAAACTGAATACTTGTGTCCTCGCATGCTTTTTGTATGAGGCGAAAGAAGAATATCTGTGCTGCAGATTTGTAATGAAGTCCTTTATATAGACCTTTTCTGCAAGTGCGCCGCCATCTTGGATTGACGTCACTTCCAGTATGGGCGAAAACATTGTTTTGCCTTTGCCACGCCAATAGAAGGCATTTAGGATATAAGCGTAACCGTCACACTTTCTCGTTTTGCCTCCCCTTTATTTTTTTACTATTTGCAGGTTGAAACGTTGGATTATTTTTTCGTCGCCCATACCGGATACGCCTATTAGGTGGCTGGGGACGAGTACACAGAAAAGGTCTATAGGGTGCTGCTCTTGCCTTTAGGAATCATTTGGAGCGTGCGTACTTCAATGTTGTATGCGAAATATTAGCGATGAAAGTGAAAAAAAAAAACGCAGGCAGGCTGAAAAACTAATTCCATGTCGAGAAACCCGGAGACTGGAAACAGGTAAATAATCGAGAAAAAAACAAAAAACACCGCCTTCAAAATAGTGTGTGTGCTTGTCCGTTTTTTTTTTTTAATTGATCCCAGTCTTGTTTTTTTTTATTATGGTGATTACTGAGTTTGTTTTTGCTTGTGTTTAAAGTTTCTGTACTATAAATTCGTGTTGATTTTCAACGCTATATCTGCATTTAGACCATCTGTTCTGACTCGTTTAAAATGCAATATATCTGTACCGATTGATTTCTTCACTTGAGCCCCAGCTTACTTCATCGCATTGAGGCATTATCCCGAGTTCAGTCGTCACTGAGCGTTGCATTTTAGGCGATTTCACGTTTGGCCACTTAGGCGGGTATTTGAATTCGTACAATTTTCGCGTTTAGAAGTCCTGCATTGTTATGGGAGTTTCGTTGTTTGTAGTGTTTGGCCAGTTTCTAAGATCGCCAACTATGCTAGTTCGGGGTTTGTTACGGTTTTGAGGTTTGTATGCATTTCAAAACCAGAAAAGTTCATTTTTTGTTATAGATTATAGTTTACTGAGTTTTTTCTGTTCGCAAATATTGCCGTGCACTTTACTTTGTAAGTTTAAATTTGTGGGACCTTTCATATCGGTTATATTTGGGCTTTCATTCCCTCATGAGATTTTTCAGCTTTGGAAATCGACGCATTGCTTGTTATGTGCACGGGTGTCTTTAATAGATTCGAACAGTTCTAAGTTTTTTTCGGCTCACTTTGATACGCACCTATTCAGTTTGTAATTAAAATACGCATGCTGGCAGAATCGGATATGACGCACTGAACCGAGCCAGAGAAATCGGCGTGTGCATATAATAAACTAAAACTTTTAAGCCGAAAGTGCTCTACGCAGGTAAGTTTTACCTTGTAAAATTTTTGCGTAATCCACTTACTACAGAAAACAAAACTAGCAAACTTGCCCAAATCAACCTCGAGCGCGTTTGCAGACGATCCAGTTAGCGACACTATTCACTTCTGGCGCACTCTTCTGATAGGCGCTTCAAGCAAAAACAGGGTGCGTTGTCTACCCGCAGCGCCTCTCTGAAGAAGGAGCCACAAGCTAGGGCTGCGCAGTATTATAATACAACTGTATCTGAAAAGTATATCTAAGCTACTTTTGAGTATCTGTATCTCTCTACTCAGATACCTTGAGAAATGTATTGTATCTCAGTAGTGGAATACATTTTACGATGTATCAAATGTATCCCGATACTTTGCATGGCTTAGGTGTCTCGATACCGTTTTGTCAAAATGTGAACGGGGCGAGGAGTCTGACAATTTATAATATTGCAGCTTGCATGACCGAGAAGCAACGCTTCTCCGTACATCTAGAGGATTCAAGCTGGCTCTTGCCGCAAGTGGGAAAGATAAAAGAGTCCAAAGTGGCCTTGCCTAGTCAGTCTCGCCCTAGCTTACTCCCGAACATTTTAGGTCAAACGTTCGAGATACCTAGTGTAGTTTAGAGTAGCCGAGGTCGACTTTGTCAACTCACTGAGACTCTCCCAACGGCGACGCACCTTTTCGCAAGAACTCGACTCTCCGTTCTCGCCGACTCAGACGCCCGCGACGCTTTGTAGTTATGTTCATTTACCCCTATGGATTATTGGTTTTATTTTGGGTTGTTATTTTTATTTTTACGCTCGTCGATTTATTTGCATTCGCGACAATATGAAATATTATATAACACTTTTTATATAACATGGAACAAGTAAGTCACCAAACAGTAAACAAAAAGTGGTTTGAAGAATGGCCAGTTGAGTCAGTTGGGTTTCCCTGTTCTGATATTTTTTGTATATTCTGTGAGCCCGACTCTATAGACCAATTTCTTTTTCTTTTCAACCCCCCCCCCCCCTAACTCAGAAGCACTTCAGACGACAGTTTTCAACGCACTCACGAGCTTCTAGATACCGGCAAAACTGAAAATCATAATGTTCCAAAACTACATGAGGCGAAACAGGGCTCATTTCGGGTGGATGACGTCTACGTCCTTAACGACTTTAAAGACTGTAATTACACGCCTTTACCAAGGTAAGCATAAGTCCATGTGAATGTGGAAGCGTTTTGCTACCTTGATGATCCAAGAAAAGGTGTCTCAATGCTCCAGGACTTTTCTTCAATCAGGGAGTATTCGTTTCAACACGAATTTATGTTCGTCGGCGGGAGTATATATGCATTTCTCTTTGACTAGTCAGGTACTGAGACCAAGACGTCGATGCTTTAATTATAAGCTATTTGAAAAGCTAGTCATGCTGAAGTGTACTTGGTTTACTTTTGAAGTTTGCGACTTCTTTATTTACCAAATAATCACGTGTGATCTGGAGAATTTGAATGTTTCTATTGCGTGCCATATTTGTCACTTGCGGTACATTTGACGTTCTTTTGCAATGCACTGCATCATTATAGGTGTTCGCTCAGTATGACCTCGTTTGGGACAAAAAGGTATTGAAAGAAGTTCCCGCTTACGAAATTGATTAATGTCAGACGAGGCGTCCGCTTTTCGATTCTGCCGTGTGCTCTCACTCCATGCACCCCTCGTTCTCTTCTTTCCCGCCACATTATCTCACCTCCGCCCCTTGAAACTCCGGACTGTCTTAACGGAGTCCTTCATAGGCAGAGTCTGTAAAGGTGTACCACAAGGACACTCAATTGATCGGTGCGTCGTATGCGGTGTACCACGTCGCCCAGACGTTTGGCGACTGTAAAGGTCATTGCCAGTGTCACTGCAAATTCGGTAAGAGTCCTTTATTTCGAATCAGGTTTTTAGGTCATACCCTGTCACCTGAGCATTCTTCCACCCTTGTTGAATGTCAGCTGAGTTTGAATTGACAGTGATAGAATGTTCGATGCGGGGCAGCGTTGTCAGTCCCTTTCTTATAAGGCAGTGTTCCGGTGTGAGAAGGGATTGTTCTGAAACCTCTGAGTATACGAATGTCAAAGGTCGGGAGTTGATCATGGCCTCGATTTCAGTTAATATTGTATCCAAATCTTTAAATTTAAAACAAAATGTGTCCCAATACTTTCTTCAAAGAAGTCTTTACACAGCCTACCATCATCCCCCAAAAAGCTCCCCAACAAGCGGCCTTTTCGACTATAAAGCGCCATTCAACTCTATGATTTGCGAACATGGCAGTGACTTCCTCACTGCATATACAGTTCCATAATCACTGTCAGTTCACGGTTTTCCCGTTAAAATGTAATTTCGTTATTTGCCATGATTACACGACAAACTCCTCTGCGCGAAATAAATCACCTGAAAACTAAAATGAAAGTTTGTGTCTTCAAGTCACTTACAGAAGCTCCAGATGCACAGCCCTGGCTACAGCTCACGTAACAGCGATAATTTAGCCCTTTGGCCTTTCCGCCATTTTTAAAGAAGAGAGACCCAGCGAAGTTCATGCCAGAGACTTCGAAAGAATCAGACTACGTTCACTCTCGTACTCGGCAGAGGTGCGATGGGCTAGCTCGCCAGCTAGCAGTGAAATCTATCATAGGTTACATATTCTTTAAGCATCTTTTTTGTTGCGTCTCGAGCTCTTACGATTCAATGATGGTTTCGGAGACTTGTCAAAGTGTCACGAAGACCAGAGCATAGTAGTCGTTCATGAGTGGGTCGAAATAATAATTCGGTGAACCCGTGGCGACAGAAAGACGATTGCAGGTATCAAAAACGAACACATCTTTATCACCACAATTAACAAAGAAAAAAGGAGCTGCTAAAAATCCATCCTGCTGCCGCCGTGATCCCAGCCAGTCTCGCCGTTCGGGCAGGGCTCGTGATCCGTGTGCGATACGCGCCGCAGCGTGCGTCAAGCGGCGTTGCATCACTGTCACGCGTCTTGGCATGGCAGACATTCCTATGCTTATCGCTTGTCCGCTACAAGGGCTCCCCCCTAGAGGAGTCTCCAGGGAGATGTTTTGTCCAAGAGACGGAGCAATTTTTCTGGCACTGGGCGGGTTTTAGAGGTGGTGCCGAGTGCGGGGCGGAGGAGGGCCAAGATATAGAGGCTGGACGCTTGAAACATCTGTTGGCTTAAGGTGGGAAGGTTTAAGGCGGTCGATGGATATGGTGACTCGCCGCCCGTTTAAGTCTAGCAACAAGGAACAAAGAGCGGGTTGGTGAAAATACAAGAGTCAAAGAAAGAATAAAAACACTTATTTTAGTTAGGAGGGAGGTAGTACGTATTGAAGGAGACATCAGTAAATGTGTGTTGCTAGTCGAAAGAACTGTGTTGCCTGTCCTTGTCCCTAAGTGTTTTTATTCTTTCTTTGACTCTTGTAAGTCTAGCAGAAAGAACTTCTCTCGTCTGTCTAGCACCTTGAAGGGGCCATCGTAGGGTTGGTCGAGCGGTTTCTTGACTGCGTCTCGACGTACAAAAACATGTGTGGCCGAGGTTAACTCGTCGCACACATACGTCGGATGGCGGTCATGGTGCCTTGTTGGTGTGGCACGAAGGTTCCACATCACTTCTCGAAGCTGTGTGACATAGCTGAGAAGATGGGGCATGGTGAAAATAAGCGGAGTGGCAATCATTTCAGCTAGGAGGCGAAGCGTCTGTTCATAGACTAGGTCTGCGGCAGTGCATCCTATGTCTGCCTTGAGGATGGTGCGCAGGCCTAGTAGGACGATAGGAAGCAGTCTGGCCCAGTTGTTAGGGTCGTTGCGTGCTTTTAGCGCGGCCTTTATTGTCCGATGGAATCTTTCCACCAGATCTCACTCGGTATGTGTCATCATCGCCTCTTTACGCGCGCATTCTCGACGACGTGACGCTGTATGTGGTTACATTCTCTTATAAGGAAGGGGGCATAAAAAAGCTATGCGCCGATAAACTGAAATAGAGGAAGAGACGAGAGCGCGGTGGGACGTAAGAATGCCGCGCTCTGGCTGGAATGATTAGCGGGACGATCTAAAGCTATCTGCATTTATCTCCACTGCACTCCGTGGAGCGCGTTCGAATGCGAGAGTTCGCATTCGAACCCCTGGACCGGCGTTTCGTGTTCGAACGCGTACGACGAGTACCCTAATCGTTCCAACCAGAGCTCGGCGTTGTGACGTCCCCCCTCTCGTCTCCTCTTCTCCCTCAGTATCTCGACGCATAGCGTCCTCGCATTCTGGGTCCTGTGCGTACACAATGACGACGACTCCGTTTCTATATCTTTTTTCTTTTTCGTAGAAAAATGTTTCGTACGTTATTTCAAGGCTCCCTCAATTTTTCATGTTTCTGCGTACGTCATTGTGTGTTTGAGTGTACGGCATGCGTATCTGTGCATGCGCGTGTGCCTAGTCGCCCTTTTTGCTTGGCAACAATCAGTGGTGCCATTTATTGGGTAGCCCCGATGCACTTCCGGTTCATGTATTTTTCCTAATTGTTTACCTATCATTCTTTTACCATAAGAGTGAATTATGTCTGACAATGGTATAAGTGGCCGCTTCCGGAAGATAGCGTGTATATTGGATTTCTCAAATACTGCGAATCCCGCCGTCTGGTTCAGAACCAGAAGTGGTTGGGGCCTATTTGCACACTGGCGCCATCAAGTGTCAATAACGCCGGAAAGAGCGAATAGAACAGGTTTTCGGCGCGTGAATGCGAACGTTCTAATAACCTCGGCCTGGCAAGTGGCGTTGGCGTTGCGCTATGAGACTTACATTTTACAGGACTACAAGTTCTATAGAATATGCGTTTAACCCCGCAGCTAAGTACCTTGCTGAAAAGTCGGCTGTTACTCTGGGGCTACCTGCAAGTACCTTTGTAACTTATTCGAGGCTCTTTCGCCCACCGTGTGTTCTTGGATGCGTTTTTTTTAAATTTCCTCGCAGTGGTATAATCGTAAACATCACCTTAATTACGTTTGTAGGGGCTTACCAAAAAACTATAGTTACAATTTTTATGGATTTCCCATCTGCCCTTGTGCCATGTCGTCGCTCAATTGATTCACGTTTTTTACTGCGAATTACACGAATTATTACTGTAATGTTTTTGGAAGGATGTCTCCAGGTGTTAACCACACAACAAGTTTAATATCCATGGCGTAGAACGCCGTACAACTGAGTTTAATAAGAACAACATGGCAAAGAACATAGTGCGAGAGACAGCACCGCGGTAGACACGTCTCATGCGTTTCTCGCGTTAGGCACAGGCAACGCTGTTGAGGTAACACCACAAAGAGCAGTCCTCCCCGCTAGTTGAAACTAAGTCACAAAGTCGTAACACCAATCCCGAGTCCGCCGAATTCTCTCCGGGTGCCGTCGCTCAAGCAGGTGAGGTGGTGGTGCTTCTGATTCCTAGTCAAGAAAACTTACACCCACGTCCGTTTCTACAGTTCCTGGTTCACTTCCCAGTTCTGCCACTTGGTCCACAGATTCTGGTTCAGGTTCCAGCTCCGGCACTTGATACGACGGTTCAAAATATGGAAGCACCAGATGAATGCCATCCATGCCGGGAACGGTAAACACGCATAGCCTCAGATGCTCTAGGTGTCGTCGCCAATTAAACGTACCACTGGGCGCTTTCACTCGGGCTCGGTAAGGAAGAGGTCCTGCCCGGGACAGGATGGCTCTTTTCTGCCAACGGTCTTCTGGGAGAAAGTTCTTGACATGCGCACGCTTACCAACAGCAAACTGACGTTCTCAATGGCCACTGGATGACAGCTGCCTGTGCTGTGCCTTCTGGACGTTTAGCTCAGTGGCGACTGGATGACTCCTTTCAGCCAACGGTTACCTGAGCAGAAATTCTTGACATACACACGCTCACCTAGAGTAAACTGACGTTCTCAATGACCACCGGATGACAGCTGCCTTTACTGTGCCTTCTGGACATGTAGCTCAGTGGAGGTCTTCAAGCGATCCAGCCTCGTACTCAGGTGACGTAGAAGCGGCAGTTTCGTTGGACTCTGAAAAGTGGTGACATGTGGCCTGTTTCTGTATGTGAGCAGGAAACTATCCAACCTAACATTGAGAGGTCGACCCTTTGCCTCCTTTCGCACGGCCTCTTTGTGTGTGTGGACGAGACGCTCCGCTAAACGTTTGCTTGGTGGATGATAAGGTGCAATCTTCACATGCCGCATTCCGCTTAAAAAAAAAAACGTTTCGAACTGGTAAGAAATAAATGAAGGACCATTTTCGCTTACGAGCACGTTGGATAGGCCAAAATGGCTAATAGCTATCTCAACTTGGCAATGGTGGCCTCTGCTCCTGTGGTGCTCACAAGGAACGCTTTGGGCCATTTAGAATGAGGCTCAATAATGATGAGAAAGTTACGTTCCATGAACGACCCTGCAAAGTCGAGGTGCAGGCTCTGTCATGGACGCGTGGGCCACGACCAGGGGGCAAGAGGAACAGTTCCTGAAACACTCCTGTGCTGCTGGTAGGCCTTACAAAGCTTGACAAACTGTTTGATGATTGCATTGATTTCTGTCCACCAAGCCTAACTGCGTGCGACCTTTTTCAATCTAACCAACCCTGGATGGCCATCGTGAAGTTCGACCTATACAGGGTCACGCAAGCGTGGAGGTACTATAACCCTCATTTCCCACAGCAAACAATATTGGGTGTCGTACCAAATCCTGTCTTTGTGTGAAGAACGGTTTGAGACAATCTTCACCATTCTTGGGCCAGCCTTCGACAACGTATTTTGCAAATTAAATCACTGTTTTGTCATTTCTCGTAGCACGAGCCACTTCTTCGTTGATTACCGGAAAAGAGCCGAGACGAAGGCTGTAGTATGTAGAGATGTCATCGTCATAATCTCTTGGTTCAGTTTGAGGCGTGGGCACAGGAAGGCGTGAAAAACAATCCGCTTCCACGTTGGGGTTCGCAGCCTTGTACATCAACTTGTACTGATAGGCTGATAATATCATGGCCCATCTTTGAAGCCTTGACGCTGCCACAGTCGGGATTCCTACCTAAGGACAGAACGTGGTTTGCAACGAATGATGATCTGTGAAAAACACAAATGGTCGCCCAAACAAATAGAAGTGAAACTTATTAACACCAAAGAATATAGCTATACTTTTTCTCGATTTCTGTCAGTGTTCGCGACGCAAAAGCAATAGGGCGCGTCAGCCCACTATCAAAAACAGAGCACAAAACAGCACCCAGACCATATGAGGAGGCGTCGCCATAATTTGAATTTTCGCATCTGGCTCGTTGTGTGCTAAAACCGGATCCCCAATTGGCAAGTTTTTTTACCGACTCAAATGCATCTTCACATCAATTGTTCCACTGCCAGACAACGTTCTTCATAAGTAGGTGGTTCAATGGTGCCAGCATAGCAAGCATGTCTGGAAGAAACTTGCCATAAAAAGTGATTATGCCCAAGAATGACCGCAACTGCTTCACGTTCCCTGGTTTTGGAGCCTTTACGATTGCCTACATCTTCGTTGCAGTCCTGGAAATTTTCTGGCCACTTACTTCATGTCTCAAAAGTTGAAGTCAGATTTTAAAATATCATACTTCTCCTTCTTCATCCTGACACCTCTCTCTCAAAGGCGGTGCAGTACTTGAGCAAGGATCTAGAGGTGCTCCTCGTGTATTCTCCCAGTTATGAGAATGCCGTCCAGATAAAATATTATTCCATTCATTCCCTTGAACATGTTGTCCATAATTTGTTTTTGTTTCGAATATGGCCGGTGCCGATGCGATCCCAAAACCCAAGCGCTTGACCGCATACAGACCTCGGTGTGTGTTGATCATAAAGAAGGGCTGGGACTCATAAGGCATTTTTACTTGTTTATATGCTCGTCCAAATCCATCTTTGAAAATGCCGTTGTCCCGGCTACAACCTCAATGATTGCCTCCATCTTAAAAAGCAGGTATTTTTACTTCCATATAAGGGTTCAAGGTCATATTGTAGTCTAGTGCCATACAGGCGTGCGGTCTCGTCCTTCTTCATCACGGGCACCACGGGCGTTGTGTAGTTGTTGTGCGAGAGTTCCTCGATGATTCCAAACGCTTTCAACTTGACTCATGGTAATAAAAACCGGAGACTCAGGAACACAGAAGGGGACGAACAGTACACAACGTCTCAAACACAGCTGAAGGATTATTTGTCAGACACTCGTTTAAAAAGGCGAGCCCCCGTGCCCCAATCGACATCCACAGTCCCGATGTCAACCCGCTTCCTCCTGTCCGGTCCACGTCAGCAGCCCTCCTCGCACACACATTCATGCACAAGCGAAAGGCGCCGCAGCGTCCATGGGAAAGTCCATGCAGTTGACTTATCACCCGCCACTTCCACAACCGTTAATCCCCCACTTCCGCGCAACGCTTCCTTGCCCCCCGCCGTCGAATCGTACACAAGCACACCCCTCGGATATCCCCCTCCCCTCGCCCCCTTTACAGTTGCCGACCAAAACACAAACCTCGAAGACACAAGTGGAAGCCCACCCGGTGAGCCAAAATGCGCAGCAAAGTAATCTCAAAGCCTTTAAGCTTGTACCACTATCACCTGACCTTCCCAAAAACCTACCCCCCCCCCCCCGTTTATTTCTGTCTCTGATGCCTTCATAAAGAAAAAAAAAACAGATCGATTTTACTTAAAGGGACACTGACACCCCCCAAAAGATTTTTTTCATTTTTTGGCAGGCGATTCATTATGGTTTCAGAATACTACCCAATTAATATTTTTCTACAGTCACATATTTTTTAATAACGCCAAAAAATGCGACTGCTCGAAACTGAAACCGAAACCCCCGTACCGCATGGAGAAGTGGAGAGGAGAGAGTGAGTGGCGGAAGTCACGTGGCTACACCCGACCGTGCGATTTTGTTTTTTTTCCGGGTGCAGCAGACGGTATGCGTTGGCGTATCCGTTCGCCGTGCGGTTCCTTTGCAGTTATGTTTGTTCCGCTCGCTGTTCTGTACTTTAAGATGATTTATTTTGTACATTTAAGTGTTGGCAATTGGTAGTTAGTGCCCGTGGAGAATTCCCGTGATCGGCTCCGAAAAGAATACTCCAAAGATGTTGCGTGAAGAGCTGCCTCACATCTGAAAGTGGCATTGTGCGGCAGAGGTGTCAAAAATAGAATCTCATACCATTTAGTTGAGCGACGTATCGTCCACAACAGTTGTTGTTTCCGTGATAATTGTAAAAAAGAAATATAAACATTGCAAAATGTTTGGAAAAAAATGGTAAGCCCACACGAGGAATCGAACCCGTGACCAAGGCGTGTGAAGCGGACGTCTTTCCACTGAGCTACTGAAGGAACTCTTTCGCTCGTAGTAATGCATCCGGTCGACTGTCGGACGGAAAGTTTGCTGCCGATTTTGCTCCCGTACACGCACTCCCAGCTTGAAGTCGGGCAGCACCACGCATTGGCCACATCCGCACCTAGTAAAGAAACCATACGCGTGCGTATTCAACTCGATGTACGCACTTCGTGCTTGACGTTTGAGCGAGCGATGTCTTCAGCCACGAGAAGGGACGACGGCTCGGCGACGTCTTCGTGCAATCGGCTTGCTGGTCGGGCGAGTCGTACGGGATGAATATCAATTCTTTTGATCTGTCCGAAATTTCTCTTTCCAAGGAAGACAGAATTTGCCGGTACCGTGAATAACAGTTCTGAAGTAGAGGTCCCACGCCCGTCGTCCATTGCCACCTGCGAGTCCCACGAAACCTGAAACGACGCCATGTTGAGAGTTATGCAGTGAACGCACAGAATGCTTCCGGTTGTCTGTGCAACCTTTTTTTTTTTTAATCAACGTATTTGCAGCTTTTTGGAAGCCCCAAAGACTGGGTTTCATATTTTTTTTCTATTTTTAGTATTGACTGTGTGCCTTCAACGACAAACGACTTTGATTAAATTTGGTGGTCACGTCGAAACCTCAGAAAACGGCCCGTGACCACGGAAAAGAGAGTGAGCGCGACTCAAGCCGGCCAGTTCTCGATCGGCGGTTTTCGGGCGGAAAGAAATCGAATTTCGAGCCGCAAATTCTGCTCTGGGTAGTTGCGCTCTCATATGTCGCGTACAACTTAAACTTCGGCTATCATAAATACCCTGTCAGTGTCCCTTTAACCTTTCGGCTGGATCTCACCCGTCATGGAGACGGAAACTGTTTGCCTCTCCATGATAAATCAACGGCGTGGACTTTCTGATGGACGCTGCCGCGCCTAGCGCGTGTTTATGTATGTGTGTGCGGGGAGGGCTGCTGACGTGGACCGGACAGAAGGAAGCGGCTTTACCTTCGGGACTGTGGATGTCGGTTGGGGCACGGGGGGCTCGCCTTTTTAAACGAGTGTCTGACAAATAAACCTTCAGTTGTGTTTGAGTTGTGTTTTGTTCGTCCCCTTCTGTGTTCCTGAGTCTCGGGTTTTTATTACCATGAATCATCACCAGCTCCCTTGTTTTTTTAACTATTATTGCAGTTGTCTGACTCCTTCTCCACAGCTGACTTCAACGCGAACGGCATGTTTTTTTGCTTCTGAAACTTTGGTGAACTTCCGTCCTTCAAGTAGAGTTGCGCCTTCTCGCCTTTAATGAAGCCAAGCTCGGCTCGGAACGAGTCCTCGCGCCTCTCTAGAAGATCACACAGCATGTTATTTACGTATACTTTCACGGCGTTTAACGTTGTCCAGTCGATCTTGACCTTCGTCAGCAAGTTTCTTTCCACCAATGGCGGGCCGCCCTTCCACAGTATGTAAAGTGGTAACGTCCCTTCGAAACCTTGGCGCTGCACGCTGATCATCGCCACACCTTTTGGCAGGACTGCTTTCCCCGTGTATGTGCGTAACTTCACTACTGGTGCGGTAAACTTCACGAACGGCAACAATTCCTCATGCTGCTGCTCCGACATCACTGAAACAGCAGCATTGCTATCCAGGTCCATCTTCAATGACTTCTTCTTTAGGTAAACTGTTGCGCAGGAAGGCGGGTTCTTCCTGTTTCCTCCCATTACGTGCATGAACGCCTCCTTCACTCTTTACTCTGCTTCCAAAGTTCTGAAACCATTGTACTTTTCTCTCGGAGATTGGTCGCTTTTCAGAACACTCCTCAAAGCTCGTTGAAGATGACCTTGCTTCTTGCATTTGTTGAAAGTAAACACATTCGGTAGGAATCTGCCTTGCATTTGTGGGAGACAGCATTCCGATACGGGCTTGCCTGTGCGTTATGTTTCAAAGATGGACAGCGAAAACATTCGCATGGGTTTTTGTCATCTTTGCTCGCTTTTCGTTTTACAAAGTATCGCAAGTCATGTGACTCCTCTTGCATCTCGTGATGCTTTCTCTGACCATGACCTCGTTCGTGGCACTCTTGTACATGCTTTCTTGCCTTTTCAAATGACAACGCTTTGTCGACGGCTCTCTTAAACGTGAGAGTCTCGTCCTCCGTGAACATTACGCGTTGAATGTTGACGCGTGCTAGGTTAATCACGAACCGGTCTCTGAAAACCTCTACAAGATTGCTTCCAAAGTTGCACGTTTCGGAGAGCTCTTTCAACTCTGCCACGTCCATGGTGATTGATTTCGACAGGGGGTTGTGAAACGCCGCCAGGCGGTCTTCTAAGGTGTTGCTTGACGGGTCTTCGGCTAAGCGCTTCAGCAGTTTATAAGTCTCGAGACATATAATACTGATAATGACATCCACAATCATTTCCTTGCAACTTTGTTGGCCCTCAAAAATGCTTGATAAAGTATCTTCATAGCTGAGCCAGTCCGTTTTTAAATCATCAAAAGGCTCTACTTCCCTGTAGGTAGCGACCTTTCTTGGCTCGTCCCTCGCCGTTGCTTTGGAGATCATTGATCGCGTTGGTTCGTCCCCTGCCGTTACTTCAGACCTCGTTGCTTGCATTTTGCTGCTTGCGTCGCTCGTCGATGTCTCCAGGTGTAAATAACACTACAAGTTTAATACCCATGGCGCAGAACGCCGCACAACTGAGTTTAACAAGAAGAACATGGCCAAGAACGTCGTGCGCGAGCCAGCACCGCGGTAGTCACGTCTTATGCGTCTCTCGCGCTAGGCACAGGATGGGCTATGTAACAATACATGCAACAATTACAAAAGAAAACATTTATATTCACCAGTTTAGGCCTACTATAGTTCTTTCTCGCCACGATTGGCAAAACACTCAGGAAAACGACGGTGAGAAATAAAGAAACTAATTTTGTGTTACGAATATCCCCATTTTATAATCCTTTCCGTAAATTCGTTCAAAATTGGTGCCCTCTTTTTTAGCATAGCACTCACCCCATAATAATCCTAGCTTTGGTAACAGTGCACCCCATAATAATCCTAGCTTTGGTAACAGTGCAACCTAGATTTTTTTTCTATATTTTATATGTAGGCAGTTGACCACGGTTGACCGGACACAACATCAGTTTATTGGCGCATTGGCCGACGTTCGTGAGACATTTTGCCGTGGACAACGAGACATATCTAACCCCGTACAGAAACTTGGAAATTCATCGTACTTTCCAATTCGGCAAAGTTCCTGCTCCACACTTCCCCGGGGGTGTTTATTCAAACTCGGACAAGGAGACAAAACAAAGAGAAAGGAGTATCAAAACACCTCATATTGTTTTTTCCGCCCCCCAGTTAATTTGTCCATCCCAAATTGGATTCGGTCGGGCCACCCAGCGGAAGGTTCACGTTGCCCTCGGGCTCTAATTTGCACAGCGCGCGAAGGTCCTTGTTTCAGTCCGCGTGCAGAGTGCGCATCTACTCCGTCCGACGAGGGAGCATCGGAGCACTGTTTGCACACCGATAAGATTCTACGCAACTGGATTAACGGACAGCGACAGTGTCTAACCCTAGCTCGGAATTGGAAAGGGTTAATTATTAAGCTCTGTCGGACAAGTGCGCGACCTCAAGTTTTAAAGAGAGAACGAAATCTAAGAAAAAAACTCGATGCCCGGAGACATAGCCTGGTGATGGTTGCGGCCGGAAAAGGATTGGATATTTTGTGGAGATGATGATTAGCGCGTGGGCTGAGAGACAGGAGAAGCCAAGAAAGTTCATGGGTAGTACGTGGGATGGTATTTTAAGCATACCTATTTTATTGTAATTGCTAATAAAAAAATATTGTTCTCAGCAGCTGTTTTTTTTTCCCCGGTAAATGCTTAAAGTTGAAAACGCTGCACACATCAGGATGGCACATGTAACACGAGGTTATTACGTTGCCACGAAGGCCTGCTCAAACGATTTCGCGAGAGTAACAACAAAAAAATGCTTTGAGCACGGATGAGAATAATCTGACTATAACAGAACTAGGTGTCTCGAGCCTGTAATTCGGAAGTCGCTTTGCGAGCGACCGCGTGAAAAGTAATGCTGAATTCCGCTCGCAGATCTCGAGCGCTCCAAGAACACTCCATTCCGAGCGCGCATATTCCGCTCGCAGATCTGGCTCGACTTGGTCATCTTCCGCTCGTAGATCTCTGGCAGCTACCGCCCCGTGGAGCGCCTCCAACTCCGCCGAACTTGATCTGCGGGATTTCACAGATCTACACGGAAGTTGACAGAGCGCCACAGAGCGCGCTACGTCATTTGCCCTCCCTCGACGGTGGCGCATGCGCGTCGAGGCGTTGCCGGCGGCCGCGCCGTCGACGTAGGGACGGTGTC
>JAZHYW010023150.1:0-34954 GCA_037355805.1 Ixodes ricinus | reverse complement strand
TGATGAAGTTCATTGCTGAGCAAACACAGGTTGGCCAGGTTTGGTAAATGCTTGTCGTTGAGCTTCGAATTATGTTTTATAACAGAAGCGTTGGTCTGTGAATGGAACTTGCCGAGACATACTCGAACACAAAACGCAATAATGGTAGAGATCATCGGAGCCTTTAGCAACCATTACCGTGTTCCGCGTACCTCACTACTAGATCGTTTGAAGCATAATTTTAAGCGCTCGCCCCGCGGGTATGGTGTCACCCGGTCGCGCGCTTAAAGGCATGCTTCAAAGGCTCCGGTACGCTCTAAAACAAGCCCGTGCGTGTACTTTCCCGCACAACACTCGGCTTAATGTCACAACTCAGACTGCGTTTTTGGTCTAAACATATGTTTCGGCATCGTCATTCGCTGAGCTGCCTCCGTAAGTTGCGGTGATCGGCTCTCCGAGTGTTGTCCGGGAAAGTACACGCACGGGCTTTTTTAGAGTGTAGTGGGTTCGTGGAACAAGGTAATGGTTTGCTAAAACTCCCTATTTTAATAAATAATTTTAGTGGACCGTACACTAGAGCATTGCGTTGCTAGCGGAAACTCGTGCCGTTTTCTTTAAACCATAGATTGACCCCCTCTAGGCCCGCAATACGCAGCATGCGGTCTACTATAGCTTTCTAATGTTCGGGGCCCATCCGAGTCATGATGACCGAAACAGAAAACTAATTAGCGTGGCGAAAAGTTTGCCACTGTGTAGAGATATTAGTTACGCTCCTAACGTGTGGTTGTAACACTAAGAGCTGCATAAAAATCTAAAATCAAACTGGCGTGGGCATACCGGTATTGAAAAACAGTTATCTAAAAACTGTTTCCTCCGCTCGTAGAGTGAGGACCGATACGACGAGAAAGCGATCCTGATTGAGAAGTAATTAGAAATTGATGCGTCATTAATTGAACTTCCGGCGGCACTGTTTCGATCCGCTGACCCCTATCAAAATGGCGTCGCTTTAAAAACCTACTCCAGGCTTTTAATTCTTCTTTTTTTTCGTTGTTTCCGGTCATTTGTTCATTACGTTTTTGAGTAAAACGCTCTGAGTTTAGAAGTCGGATTTATTCCTCGAGAAGAAGTTCCTGCTCCAACTTCGGCGTCTGTCTAATGGTGAATTCCACTCGTAGATCCGGAGCGCTTTCCAAAATCCGCGAGGGAGGCGAAATTCCGCTCCGTGGGACACGCTCCGAATCGACGAGCGGAGGATGAAATCAGCCTTTTGGAGCGACCCCTCCCCCGCACACCCCCTCGGCCGTTCAAAATGGCCGCTGCTCGAACTTGACGAGCCCCCCAACGCTTAGCCGACTGATCTTCCCGACGATCAGTGACAACTGTCACTGCTTAGCTGCAGAAATAACACACGACACAGGACGGGCGAAAATATCCACACCACGGAGCCCATGTCACAAATAACGAGGAAGACGTCCGCAGTCGGCACAGTCACATACCTTTCGGCCGCCTCCAAGCGGCGGGGCACGCACAGCGATTGCCATCGGTGGAGTTCAAATTGCTGGTACGACTTTAATAAATACAGACGTAACAAACCATCACTGGCACGGTCGTTGCCTAATCTGTTCTTGCTTTATTGCACGAGAAAACACCGGTGGCATGCAGCGTAAAAAAGTAAGCAACCAGTGGCGGCAAAATGAACAGGCCTAACCTTGCGTCTACCTCCTTCCGATTTTGTGTCGTTCTTTTTCTCGCTCTTCCTCTCACGATCACAGATATCAGCGCTTCCGATTTGCCGCTCCTGTCCCTGCTTTCAATGCGAGGTAGAAGCGTTCGAGCCTTCACAATCCCGCGTAAACAACCGACGCATCCGAGAAGACCCAGCTCGACCGACTCGACACCGTCCCTACGTCGACGGCGCGGCCGCCGGCAACGCCTCGACGCGCATGCGCCACCGTCGAGGGAGGGCAAATGACGTAGCGCGCTCTGTGGCGCTCTGTCAACTTCCGTGTAGATCTGTGAAATCCCGCAGATCAAGTTCGGCGGAGTTGGAGGCGCTCCACGGGGCGGTAGCTGCCAGAGATCTACGAGCGGAAGATGACCAAGTCGAGCCAGATCTGCGAGCGGAATATGCGCGCTCGGAATGGAGTGTTCTTGGAGCGCTCGAGATCTGCGAGCGGAATTCAGCATTACTTTTCACGCGGTCGCTCGCAAAGCGACTTCCGAATTACAGGCTCGAGACACCTAGTTCTGTTATAGTCAGATTATTCTCATCCGTGCTCAAAGCATTTTTTTTTGTTACTCTCGCGAAATCGTTTGAGCAGGCCTTCGTGGCAACGTAATAACCTCGTGTTACATGTGCCATCCTGATGTGTGCAGCGTTTTCAACTTTAAGCATTTACCGGGGGAAAAGAAACAGCTGCTGAGAACAATATTTTTTTATTAGCAATTACAATAAAATAGGTATGCTTAAAATACCATCCCACGTACTACCCATGAACTTTCTTGGCTTCTCCTGTCTCTCAGCCCACGCGCTAATCATCATCTCCACAAAATATCCAATCCTTTTCCGGCCGTAACCATCACCAGGCTATGTCTCCGGGCATCGAGTTTTTTTCTTAGATTTCGTTCTCTCTTTATAACTTGAGGTCGCGCACTTGTCCGACAGAGCTTAATAATTAACCCTTTCCAATTCCGAGCTAGGGTTAGACACTGTCGCTGTCCGTTAATCCAGTTGCGTAGAATCTTATCGGTGGGCAAACAGTGCTCCGATGCTCCCTCGTCGGACGGAGTAGATGCGCACTCTGCACGCGGACTGAAACAAGGACCTTCGCGCGCTGTGCGAATTAGAGCCCGAGGGCAACGTGAACCTTCCGCTGGGTGGCCCGACCGAATCCAATTTGGGATGGACAAATTAACTGGGGGGCGGAAAAAACAATATGAGGTGTTTTGATACTCCTTTCTCTTTGTTTTGTCTCCTTGTCCGAGTTTGAATAAACACCCCCGGGGAAGTGTGGAGCAGGAACTTTGCCGAATTGGAAAGTACGATGAATTTCCAAGTTTTGTACGGGGTTAGATATGTCTCGTTGTCCACGGCAAAATGTCTCACGAACGTCGGCCAATGCGCCAATAAACTGATGTTGTGTCCGGTCAACCGTGGTCAACTGCCTAAATATAAAATATAGAAAAAAAATCTAGGTTGCACTGTTACCAAAGCTAGGATTATTATGGGGTGCACTGTTACCAAAGCTAGGATTATTATGGGGTGAGTGCTATGCTAAAAAAGAGGGCACCAATTTTGAACGAATTTACGGAAAGGATTATAAAATGGGGATATTCGTAACACAAAATTAGTTTCTTTATTTTTCACCGTCGTTTTCCTGAGTGTTTTGCCAATCGTGGCGAGAAAGAACTATAGTTGGCCTAAACTGGTGAATATAAATGTTTTCTTTTGTAATTGTTGCATGTATTGTTACATAGCCCATCCTGTGCCTAGCGCGAGAGACGCATAAGACGTGACTACCGCGGTGCTGCCTCGCGCACGACGTTCTTGGCCATGTTCTTCTTGTTAAACTCAGTTGTGCGGCGTTCTGCGCCGTGGGTATTAAACTTGTAGTGTTATTTACACCTGGAGACATCGACGAGCGACGCAAGCAGCAAAATGCAAGCAACGAGGTCTGAAGTAACGGCAGGGGACGAACCAACGCGATCAATGATCTCCAAAGCAACGGCGAGGGACGAGCCAAGAAAGGTCGCTACCTACAGGGAAGTAGAGCCTTTTGATGATTTAAAAACGGACTGGCTCAGCTATGAAGATACTTTATCAAGCATTTTTGAGGGCCAACAAAGTTGCAAGGAAATGATTGTGGATGTCATTATCAGTATTATATGTCTCGAGACTTATAAACTGCTGAAGCGCTTAGCCGAAGACCCGTCAAGCAACACCTTAGAAGACCGCCTGGCGGCGTTTCACAACCCCCCTGTCGATAATCAATCACCATGGACGTGGCAGAGTTGAAAGAGCTCTCCGAAACGTGCAACTTTGGAAGCAATCTTGTAGAGGTTTTCAGAGACCGGTTCGTGATTAACCTAGCACGCGTCAACATTCAACGCGTAATGTTCACGGAGGACGAGACTCTCACGTTTAAGAGAGCCGTCGACAAAGCGTTGTCATTTGAAAAGGCAAGAAAGCATGTACAAGAGTGCCACGAACGAGGTCATGGTCAGAGAAAGCATCACGAGATGCAAGAGGAGTCACATGACTTGCGATACTTTGTAAAACAAAAAGCGAGCAAAGATGACAAAAACCCATGCGAATGTTTTCGCTGTCCATCTTTGAAACATAACGCACAGGCAAGCCCGTATCGGAATGCTGTCTTCCACAAATGCAAGGCAGATTCCTGCCGAATGTGTTTACTTTCAACAAATGCAAGAAGCAAGGTCATCTTCAACGAGCTTTGAGGAGTGTTCTGAAAAGCGACCAATCTGCGAAAGAAAAGTACAATGGTTTCAGAACTTTGGAAGCAGAGTAAAGAGTGAAGGAGGCGTTCATGCACGTAATGGGAGGAAACAGGAAGAACCCGCCTTACTGCGCAACAGTTTACCTAAAGAAGAAGTCATTGAAGATGGACCTGGATAGCAATGCTGCTGTTTCAGTGATGTCGGAGCAGCAGCATGAGGAATTGTTGCCGTTCGTGAAGTTTACCGCACCAGTAGTGAAGTTACGCACATACACGGGGAAAGCAGTCCTGCCACAAGGTGTGGCGATGATCAGCGTGCAGCGCCAAGGTTTCGAAGGGACGTTACCACTTCACATACTGTGGAAGGGCGGCCCGCCATTGGTGGAAAGAAACTTGCTGACGAAGATCAAGATCGACTGGACAACGTTAAACGCCGTGAAAGTATACGTAAATAACATGCTGTGTGATCTTCTAGAGAGGCGCGAGGACTCGTTCCGAGCCGAGCTTGGCTGCATTAAAGGCGAGAAGGCGCAACTCTACTTGAAGGACGGAAGTTCACCAAAGTTTCAGAAGCAAAAAACATGCCGTTCGCGTTGAAGTCAGCTGTGGAGAAGGAGTCAGACAACTGCAATAATAGTTAAAAAAACAAGGGAGCTGGTGATGATTCATGGTAATAAAAACCCGAGACTCAGGAACACAGAAGGGGACGAACAAAACACAACTCAAACACAACTGAAGGTTTATTTGTCAGACACTCGTTTAAAAAGGCGAGCCCCTCGTGCCCCAACCGACATCCACAGTCCCGAAGGTAAAGCCGCTTCCTTCTGTCCGGTCCACGTCAGCAGCCCTCCCCGCACACACATACATAAACACGCGCTAGGCGCGGCAGCGTCCATCAGAAAGTCCACGCCGTTGATTTATCATGGAGAGGCAAACAGTTTCCGTCTCCATGACGGGTGAGATCCAGCCGAAAGGTTAAAGGGACACTGACAGGGTATTTATGATAGCCGAAGTTTAAGTTGTACGCGACATATGAGAGCGCAACTACCCAGAGCAGAATTTGCGGCTCGAAATTCGATTTCTTTTCCTGCCCGAAAACCGCCGATCGAGAACTGGCCGGCTTGAGTCGCGCTCACTCTCTTTTCCGTGGTCACGGGCCGTTTTCTAAGGTTTCGACGTGACCACCAAATTTAATCAAAGTCGTTTGTCGTTGAAGGCACACAGTCAATACTAAAAATAGAAAAAAAATATGAAACCCAGTCTTTGGGGCTTCCAAAAAGCTGCAAATACGTTGATTGAAAAAAAAAAAGGTTGCACAGACAACCGGAAGCATTCTGTGCGTTCACTGCATAACTCTCAACATGGCGTCGTTTCAGGTTTCGTGGGACTCGCAGGTGGCAATGGACGACGGGCGTGGGACCTCTACTTCAGAACTGTTTTTCACGGTACCGGCAAATTCTGTCTTCCTTGGAAAGAGAAATTTCGGACAGATCAAAAGAATTGATATTCATCCCGTACGACTCGCCCGACCAGCAAGCCGATTGCACGAAGACGTCGCCGAGCCGTCGTCCCTTCTCGTGGCTGAAGACATCGCTCGCTCAAACGTCAAGCACGAAGTGCGTACATCGAGTTGAATACGCACGCGTATGGTTTCTTTACTAGGTGCGGATGTGGCCAATGCGTGGTGCTGCCCGACTTCAAGCTGGGAGTGCGTGTACGGGAGCAAAATCGGCAGCAAACTTTCCGTCCGACAGTCGACCGGATGCATTACTACGAGCGAAAGAGTTCCTTCAGTAGCTCAGTGGAAAGACGTCCGCTTCACACGCCTTGGTCACGGGTTCGATTCCTCGTGTGGGCTTACCATTTTTTTCCAAACATTTTGCAATGTTTATATTTCTTTTTTACAATTATCACGGAAACAACAATTGTTGTGGACGATACGTCGCTCAACTAAATGGTATGAGATTCTATTTTTGACACCTCTGCCGCACAATGCCACTTTCAGATGTGAGGCAGCTCTTCACGCAACATCTTTGGAGTATTCTTTTCGGAGCCGATCACGGGAATTCTCCACGGGCACTAACTACCAATTGCCAACACTTAAATGTACAAAATAAATCATCTTAAAGTACAGAACAGCGAGCGGAACAAACATAACTGCAAAGGAACCGCACGGCGAACGGATACGCCAACGCATACCGTCTGCTGCACCCGGAAAAAAACAAAATCGCACGGTCGGGTGTAGCCACGTGACTTCCGCCACTCACTCTCTCCTCTCCACTTCTCCATGCGGTACGGGGGTTTCGGTTTCAGTTTCGAGCAGTCGCATTTTTTGGCGTTATTAAAAAATATGTGACTGTAGAAAAATATTAATTGGGTAGTATTCTGAAACCATAATGAATCGCCTGCCAAAAAATGAAAAAAAATCTTTTGGGGGGTGTCAGTGTCCCTTTAAGTAAAATCGATCTGTTTTTTTTTTCTTTATGAAGGCATCAGAGACAGAAATAAACGGGGGGGGGGGGGTAGGTTTTTGGGAAGGTCAGGTGATAGTGGTACAAGCTTAAAGGCTTTGAGATTACTTTGCTGCGCATTTTGGCTCACCGGGTGGGCTTCCACTTGTGTCTTCGAGGTTTGTGTTTTGGTCGGCAACTGTAAAGGGGGCGAGGGGAGGGGGATATCCGAGGGGTGTGCTTGTGTACGATTCGACGGCGGGGGGCAAGGAAGCGTTGCGCGGAAGTGGGGGATTAACGGTTGTGGAAGTGGCGGGTGATAAGTCAACTGCATGGACTTTCCCATGGACGCTGCGGCGCCTTTCGCTTGTGCATGAATGTGTGTGCGAGGAGGGCTGCTGACGTGGACCGGACAGGAGGAAGCGGGTTGACATCGGGACTGTGGATGTCGATTGGGGCACGGGGGCTCGCCTTTTTAAACGAGTGTCTGACAAATAATCCTTCAGCTGTGTTTGAGACGTTGTGTACTGTTCGTCCCCTTCTGTGTTCCTGAGTCTCCGGTTTTTATTACCATGAGTCAAGTTGAAAGCGTTTGGAATCATCGAGGAACTCTCGCACAACAACTACACAACGCCCGTGGTGCCCGTGATGAAGAAGGACGAGACCGCACGCCTGTATGGCACTAGACTACAATATGACCTTGAACCCTTGTATGGAAGTAAAAAATACCTGCTTTTTAAGATGGAGGCAATCATTGAGGTTGTAGCCGGGACAACGGCATTTTCAAAGATGGATTTGGACGAGCATATAAACAAGTAAAAATGCCTTATGAGTCCCAGCCCTTCTTTATGATCAACACACACCGAGGTCTGTATGCGGTCAAGCGCTTGGGTTTTGGGATCGCATCGGCACCGGCCATATTCGAAAAACAAAAACAAATTATGGACAACATGTTCAAGGGAATGAATGGAATAATATTTTATCTGGACGGCATTCTCATAACTGGGAGAATACACGAGGAGCACCTCTAGATCCTTGCTCAAGTACTGCACCGCCTTTGAGAGAGAGGTGTCAGGATGAAGAAGGAGAAGTATGATATTTTAAAATCTGACTTCAACTTTTGAGACATGAAGTAAGTGGCCAGAAAATTTCCAGCGACTGCAACGAAGATGTAGGCAATCGTAAAGGCTCCAAAACCAGGGAACGTGAAGCAGTTGCGGTCATTCTTGGGCATAATCACTTTTTATGGCAAGTTTCTTCCAGACATGCTTGCTATGCTGGCACCATTGAACCACCTACTTATGAAGAACGTTGTCTGGCAGTGGAACAATTGATGTGAAGATGCATTTGAGTCGGTAAAAAAACTTGCCAATTGGGGATCCGGTTTTAGCACACAACGAGCCAGATGCGAAAATTCAAATTATGGCGACGCCTCCTCATATGGTCTGGGTGCTGTTTTGTGCTCTGTTTTTGATAGTGGGCTGACGCGCCCTATTGCTTTTGCGTCGCGAACACTGACAGAAATCGAGAAAAATTATAGCTATATTCTTTGGTGTTAATAAGTTTCACTTCTATTTGTTTGGGCGACCATTTGTGTTTTTCACAGATCATCATTCGTTGCAAACCACGTTCTGTCCTTAGGTAGGAATCCCGACTGTGGCAGCGTCAAGGCTTCAAAGATGGGCCATGATATTATCAGCCTATCAGTACAAGTTGATGTACAAGGCTGCGAACCCCAACGTGGAAGCGGATTGTTTTTCACGCCTTCCTGTGCCCACGCCTCAAACTGAACCAAGAGATTATGACGATGACATCTCTACATACTACAGCCTTCGTCTCGGCTCTTTTCCGGTAATCAACGAAGAAGTGGCTCGTGCTACGAGAAATGACAAAACAGTGATTTAATTTGCAAAATACGTTGTCGAAGGCTGGCCCAAGAATGGTGAAGATTGTCTCGAAACCGTTCTTCACACAAAGACAGGATTTGGTACGACACCCAATATTGTTTGCTGTGGGAAATGAGGGTTATAGTACCTCCACGCTTGCGTGACCCTGTATAGGTCGAACTTCACGATGGCCATCCAGGGTTGGTTAGATTGAAAAAGGTCGCACGCAGTTAGGCTTGGTGGACAGAAATCAATGCAATCATCAAACAGTTTGTCAAGCTTTGTAAGGACTACCGAGCAGCACAGGAGTGTTTCAGGAACTGTTCCTCTTGCCCCCTGGTCGTGGCCCACGCGTCCATGACAGAGCCTGCACCTCGACTTTGCAGGGTCGTTCATGGAACGTAACTTTCTCATCATTATTGAGCCTCATTCTAAATGGCCCAAAGCGTTCCTTGTGAGCACCACAGGAGCAGAGGCCACCATTGCCAAGTTGAGATAGCTATTAGCCATTTTGGCCTATCCAACGTGCTCGTAAGCGAAAATGGTCCTTCATTTATTTCTTACCAGTTCGAAACGTTTTTTTTTTTAAGCGGAATGCGGCATGTGAAGATTGCACCTTATCATCCACCAAGCAAACGTTTAGCGGAGCGTCTCGTCCACACACACAAAGAGGCCGTGCGAAAGGAGGCAAAGGGTCGACCTCTCAATGTTAGGTTGGATAGTTTCCTGCTCACATACAGAAACAGGCCACATGTCACCACTTTTTAGAGTCCAACGAAACTGCCGCTTCTACGTCACCTGAGTACGAGGCTGGATCGCTTGAAGACCTCCACTGAGCTACATGTCCAGAAGGCACAGTAAAGGCAGCTGTCATCCGGTGGTCATTGAGAACGTCAGTTTACTCTAGGTGAGCGTGTGTATGTCAAGAATTTCTGCCCAGGTAGACCGTTGGCTGAAAGGAGTCATCCAGTCGCCACTGAGCTAAACGTCCAGAAGGCACAGCACAGGCAGCTGTCATCCAGTGGCCATTGAGAACGTCAGTTTGCTGTTGGTAAGCGTGCGCATGTCAAGAACTTTCTCCCAGAAGACCGTTGGCAGAAAAGAGCCATCCTGTCCCGGGCAGGACCTCTTCCTTACCGAGCCCGAGTGAAAGCGCCCAGTGGTACGTTTAATTGGCGACGACACCTAGAGCATCTGAGGCTATCGCGTGTTTACCGTTCCCGGCATGGATGGCATTCATCTGGTGCTTCCATATTTTGAACCGTCGTATCAAGTGCCGGAGCTGGAACCTGAACCAGAATCTGTGGACCAAGTGGCAGAACTGGGAAGTGAACCAGGAACTGTAGAAACGGACGTGGGTGTAAGTTTTCTTGACTAGGAATCAGAAGCACCACCACCTCACCTGCTTGAGCGACGGCACCCGGAGAGAATTCGGCGGACTCGGGATTGGTGTTACGACTTTGTGACTTAGTTTCAACTAGCGGGGAGGACTGCTCTTTGTGGTGTTACTTCAACAGCGTTGCCTGTGCCTAACGCGAGAAACGCATGAGACGTGTCTACCGCGGTGCTGTCTCTCGCACTATGTTCTTTGCCATGTTGTTCTTATTAAACTCAGTTGTACGGCGTTCTACGCCATGGATATTAAACTTGTTGTGTGGTTAACACTTGGAGACATCCTTCCAAAAACATTACAGTAATAATTCGTGTAATTCGCAGTAAAAAACGTGAATCAATTGAGCGACGACATGGCACAAGGGCAGATGGGAAATCCATAAAAATTGTAACTATAGTTTTTTGGTAAGCCCCTACAAACGTAATTAAGGTGATGTTTACGATTATACCACTGCGAGGAAATTTAAAAAAAACGCATCCAAGAACACACGGTGGGCGAAAGAGCCTCGAATAAGTTACAAAGGTACTTGCAGGTAGCCCCAGAGTAACAGCCGACTTTTCAGCAAGGTACTTAGCTGCGGGGTTAAACGCATATTCTATAGAACTTGTAGTCCTGTAAAATGTAAGTCTCATAGCGCAACGCCAACGCCACTTGCCAGGCCGAGGTTATTAGAACGTTCGCATTCACGCGCCGAAAACCTGTTCTATTCGCTCTTTCCGGCGTTATTGACACTTGATGGCGCCAGTGTGCAAATAGGCCCCAACCACTTCTGGTTCTGAACCAGACGGCGGGATTCGCAGTATTTGAGAAATCCAATATACACGCTATCTTCCGGAAGCGGCCACTTATACCATTGTCAGACATAATTCACTCTTATGGTAAAAGAATGATAGGTAAACAATTAGGAAAAATACATGAACCGGAAGTGCATCGGGGCTACCCAATAAATGGCACCACTGATTGTTGCCAAGCAAAAAGGGCGACTAGGCACACGCGCATGCACAGATACGCATGCCGTACACTCAAACACACAATGACGTACGCAGAAACATGAAAAATTGAGGGAGCCTTGAAATAACGTACGAAACATTTTTCTACAGAAAAGAAAAAGATATAGAAACGGAGTCGTCGTCATTGTGTACGCACAGGACCCAGAATGCGAGGACGCTATGCGTCGAGATACTGAGGGAGAAGAGGAGACGAGAGGGGGGGACGTCACAACGCCGAGCTCTGGTTGGAACGATTAGGGTACTCGTCGTACGCGTTCGAACACGAAACGCCGGTCCAGGGGTTCGAATGCGAACTCTCGCATTCGAACGCGCTCCAGGAGTGCAGTGGAGATAAATGCAGATAGCTTTAGATCGTCCCGCTAATCATTCCAGCCAGAGCGCGGCATTCTTACGTCCCACCGCGCTCTCGTCTCTTCCTCTATTTCAGTTTATCGGCGCATACCTTTTTTTACCCCCTTCCTTATAAGAGAATGTAACCACATACAGCGTCACGTCGTCGAGAATGCGCGCGTAAAGAGGCGATGATGACACATACCGAGTAAGATGACGAATTTTACTCCGGGAAAAGTGGTTGGCCCGGCGGACATTCTCGAAAAAGAGCGTGCCCACAACGCCGTTTGCGGGGTTGTTGTTATCCGGTAGTTTCCAGAACCCTCCGAATCAGCCCTGGTTACTTTTTTTTTTACACTCGCCCTAAAAGGAATAAAGGCCTATAGGCAAACAAAAAGATGAGGGACTGCGGGGAGGGTCCTCTTGGCGACTGCACGAAAACCTGGCGTCGAAACCCAACCCGGATCTGCACACATGACGAAACAGTCTCACTGCTCGAAAGAAACGCCGAACTCTCAAAACATTCCAAAGAAACGCAAAAACAATGGCACGAAAAGAAAAAAAAATGAATGCATTAGTTTTAGTTGTTACTGACACTTCTCAGCGCACATCGACAGACAAACTTCGAAAGTTCACTTACAGAAAGAAAGATCACCCGCACAGCGCTGACTCTCAAGTTGGGTGTGTATTGCGCTTCCTCTTTATCTTCTTTACTGTTAGATATATATAAAAATAATTAAAACTGCAGTTCATATCACTAGTAGATTTTTCAAAAATTGTCTAAGCCTTTTTTGGATAAAGCTACCGAAGGAGTGCTAAAACATAAGCTATCTAGCATAACAAAGTTCGCAGTTTTTTTAATAATTTTTCGCATCAGTTTGTTAATGTTCCTGCCCAGTATGGTGCCGTTAGCCAGAAGAGGAGAACACCTGCAATTTCTGCAATGGATTACTAAATGACCTTAATCAGTATTGATGGCGTTGTTATTGGGCTTCCGAAGTCTGTCGTTGAGACCGTCCTGTTTCTCCGATGTAGCACTTTCCACAGGAAAGAAGAAAAGGATAAATCCCACGATCTGTGCAAGGAACAAACTTAGTTTGGTGGTTCTTAGTGCAGCACGCCGGTCGAATGGAAGGACCATTTACCTTTTTACACAAGCTTCAAACTTTACGAGGGCCCGAAAATACGACATCTACATTGACTCGATTGGCTCTAAAGAGGCCCCGCGGAAACCAACCGAGAGCTTCGGAAGGCAAACCTCTAGGTTGGTCTCCGCAAGGTATCCTTCGACTTTATTTACAGCAGTTTCCGAATGCCTACTGAGGGAAGCCAAGCATGAAGTTGTTAGGAGACGCAGACCACGAGGCCGCACCACAAGGCCTGTTTTGGTGCCCTATCTTCGCAGCTTTTCACAAAAGTTGAAGAAAACGGCCAATCGAGTCAGTGTAGACATCATCTTTTCCGCCTCCCTTAAAATTAACAGTGCTTGTCGTGACCTTGTAGACATTTAAAATGTTTACATGTTTGCGTGGGGCTTACAAGGTTAATTATTTTTGAAAACAAACTCCAGGTAGCCGTCTGTTCAGAAATATTATTACTTACATTTGGACATTTCGGCGGAGAGATAACACTGTAGTTAAAGAAGTAATAAACACTGGTCGCCAGAATTATCGTTATTTTGTCATAGCGCATGCTGGAGCAACTATCATGATGACATAAACTGCATACTTAGACAGCAACATGGAACCTTTCCATCAGCGCATGCTTAGGAGATACAAACTCAACCATGGGTGTCAAGGAGTTGTCTAATCAGAAAGGCAGGCCTAAGAAGACTAAACATCACCTGATTTTTTTTTTCAGAAGGAAAACTCTAAAGCGTGTAATGCTTGGATGTATATTGGACAGCTTGAACCAGGGGAAGATATATAGAGAAATTGAGACAGGAGAGAAAAGGCAGCTGACTACCAACGATTATTTAGTGGGAACTTCTTTTTCCTTGCGTGTTTCAGACACCAACAAAAATTACTACATATTAAAACCTATTATACTAATATAATAATGCATGTGTGTGTTAACAAAATTTTCACATTACCCAACCCTAAACTAATCTTTTAAATTTACCCGCCACAAGCTCATGCTGCCATTTCCTGGACCGTGACGCACCGTAGATATTGTCTCTCCTTTTTGTGAATAGTGATGGATGGGGTGCTGACGCACCCACTCGCGTGTTCTTCGATAGCAAGCGCCTCGAGCATCTCGCGCGCATGAGGATTGTTATTAGTGGCTATGATGGTGATGTCCTTGAACACGGCACTGCAGTGGCAAGTCCTGCAATGAGCTGCAAGATGCCCTGCCGACGTTCCTGTAAGGGATGTTGCGTGCTCGCGGGCTCTGTCGTTAATGCAGCGGCCCGTCTGGCCGATGTAGCACTTCCCGCATGAAAGGGGAATGTTGTAAACCACTCCTGTCATGCATGGTACATATTGTGTTCTGTGGGCAATGTCGCACGTTTTTCTTTGCCTGTTCTGTTGTTAACTCGTCTGCACATGGAGTACGCTTTATTAGGCGCGGAGCATACTACTTGGATCTCATTCCTCGCGGCGATCTTTTTCAATTTGTGTGTTATCCCGTGAACGTATGGTAGCACAGCGATCTTCCGTCGGGTTCCCTCGTTTTCTTTTTTGCTCGACTTTTCACTCTTCAAGTTTCTGCAGATGGTCTCACAAACGGGTACCAAGATACTTGGTGGGTATCCCGAATTCTGTAATCGTGACATCTGTTTTTCAAAGCTCTGCCCTATCTGGTGTTTACATGATTTGTTTAAGGCAGACACTAACGCCGTGCTGGCGATACCTCGCTTAATAGTTCTTGAGTGGCCAGAGGTAAACGGCAGAAACCCTTTTGCTGACCGGGGTTCATACCTCCAGCAAACGTGCCCTTGTTGGAAAATTAGCGCGAGGTCTAGGAATTTGATATTTTTGTCCACAGGTGATTCATGTGTGAACACCAATTCGGGGCAACTTTCTTGAAACACTTGCAGAGTAGTATCCTTGCATTCTTCACTCTGGTCATCACCTTCTGTGGCACAAAGTACTAAAAAATCATCCACATATCGGAAGATGGCTGTGACCCTGTAGCTCCGTCGCAGGGACATGCTATGCGAGTAAGCAAGATCCTCAGGTCAGAGACTTGGCGACAACAACGTCTTCTCACAGATTTTCTACGTGCCAAGTGTCCCCACTACAATGTTTTTATGACCACCTGACTATCGCAAGGCATTCAACAGAGACCATGTGGACAACGCAGTATCTCCCATACTTCAAGGAGCACATGGCAAGGAAGGACAAGGAACATCCAAAAAGACAGGCCCTTCAAGTCATCGGAGATATCAGTATCTCAAATAAGGCGAGAAACATACTAGAACAAGGGCCGAAGTTTGCTCTACCACCACGGCTACAGCCCATTGACAAGGTTGCCTTGGTCAGAAACATCGCATCCAAGGCTCAAGATGAGAGCGCTTCAAGGATAATCAGTGAAGGGATTGACTGCATCGCAAGCCAAAGAAGCTCAGCAAAAGTAAATAGAAGCTTTGGTACCACAATACATGAGCTCATCAGCAAAGAACTTAAGCTCTGTGTTTCTGATAAGGAAGGCGGGTTTGTGGTCTTAGATTCAGACGCATACGAAGAAAAAGCTGCTGCTGCAATGGCTAAGAACTTCATTCAGGTGGAAGAAAAAAGAAGCAAGAAGTCTAAACCAGCAGCCCTGAAGCTACTTGATAAAAACGAGCTTAACAGCCTCCGCACAAAAATAAAGAAAACGAAGAAGGGACATCTGCAAGTGTTTTTCTCAGCAAAAACACATAAGGAAGGCATACCGTTTCGGGCCATTGTGTCGGAACGAGGAACCTGGCAAGTCCATCTATCAACGTTCCTGGCGAAACAGTTGTCCTTGATAGAATCCGACGATCCGTACAGAATTAAGAATTCGGAACATTTAATTGAATATCTTAGGAAGAATGGAGAAAGCGTCACATCTGGATTTTCCATCGATATCCAAGAGATGTATTACTCAATCCCACACAGTAGACTCATGGCAATTCTCCGAACCACCATCGAGGAGCAGGGCTCTACAGCGTTTCAGAATACTGCTGGACTAAGTGTGAGCACCTTTTGGAACTATTAGGTATATATTTGACGCGCCAAGCGCGCCTGAGCGAGAAAATCAAAGAAGCTGTTAACAAGACTGACATTCCTTATTGTGCGCACTCCAGAAGCTGCTAATGCAAACTTCTGCAGATGGAACTTATGTAATGAATATTCTAGGAGTTCCTTTTTTTAACCATGGTAGGTCGGCGGAGCTCAGGAACGGGGCAATAAACATGGTTGTAAAAGAAAGGACGACTCCAAGGACACTTCCGTGGGGCTGTGTTCCGGGTCAATGAGAAAAGAAAGCGGGCTAGAAGATTCTTTCAGCAAAGCTGCCATTTTTTTCCGCAGCTTGAATTCTGTGTTTTTCGGTTTTTACCGATTCAGAAAAAAACGACTCGGGGGTTAATTATCGGTAGTTATCGGTATATACCGAAAACACGGAACCCTAATCATAAGTCAGATATCAAACAATAGTGAAAGTTCGGTAATGTATCAAACTCAACCATGGGTGAGTTATTCTCGTCTCTCTGGTTATTCTTACTGCTACTCTTTTCTCTTTCTTTTCCTATTTTTGTGATTTTAGTCTTAATTGTATCTTTGTCTTCCTCTTTCCTCTCATAAAACGTCAGTTGTAAGTAGCGCTCTGTCCTGTCTTCTCTTTCTTTCCTGTGTTCGTCCCCTGTCGCGCTAATTGTCTGTACCATCAAACTCAATTCGAAGGACAAGCTTAGAAACCATTCCCTCAGGTTCAAGTAGCCTACGATTTTGTTAGTTCATGCGGGCCCCGAACAACTGGTTTCAAAATTTCCGGATAATGTTTTTAAGTTTTGAAGATAAAATCGGCCTGCCTGGAGATGTATCCCGCACACATTTATCTTGTTTAGAAAACCGTGCTGTCGGGACCTTCGAAAGCGCAGTGTCGTCCATCTAATATTCATGAAAGCATTTCGATGTCCCGTCTGCTAATAGATGGCAAACACTATGCTTCGAAAGCATCAGGTTCTTGAATGGCATCCTCCGCCTAAACGAGGTGTGTGTGTCTATGTGTGTGTGTTTGTACTTCATTAAGTACTGTTTGGGTTTGCCTAACCAAAGGTGTTTTCAATAGGTCACGAGCACTATTCGGTTCTTTTGAAACTGAAATATTATACTGAAATAATTACTTTAAATGAGATAAGGTCAAGGAAGGGAGATTGAAATAAATACACAAAACAATTATAATTATGAAACAGACCGTAATATTTTATACAAAATACTTTGGGGATATAATCACCGACACATGTACATTACGTTTTGATTTAGCAGGCAAAGAAAAGAGAATCACACGATATAAACATCACTATAGGTCACCCACAGTATTTAGCCAGGGTTGACTGAAAACACTGATACTCTCGCTATTTCAATGACGTAAATGTAACTCTAGTTACAGTTGTGTTTAAAAGAGACGTCGACAAGACGTTTTCAGTTGAAAGGGCAACAACGCATGTATATGAGTGTCACCAACGAGGTGATGGTCACAAGAAGCATCACGAGAATGCAAGAGGAGTCACATGACTTTCAATATTTTGTAAACCAAAAAGCGAGCAGAGATGGCAAACACCCCTGCGAATGTTCTTGCTATGCATCTTGGAAACATAACTCACAGGCAGGCCCGTATCGGAATGCTGTGTCGTAATAATATAATATTAACATACTATCATTCTTTCTAACGCAGATAGGTTTGCAGCGGACAAGCGATAAGCATAGGAATGTCTGCCATGCCAGGACGCGTGACAGTGATGCAACGCCGCGTGACGCACTCAGTAGCGCGTATCGCACACGGATCACGAGCCCTGCCTGAACGGCGAGACTGGCTGGGATCACGGCGCCCTTTTGAAAATCGCTCTGAGGGGACTTCAGGAATTCTTTAAAGGGTGTGAAGGGGACTTTAGGAATTCCTGAGATGTTTGAAGGGGGCACCGATATTTCCTGGTGGGTTCATTGGCCCCGTCAAAGGCTTTCCTGAAATGTCTGAAGTGCCCTTTACAATGCCTTGAAATGTCTGAAAGTCTGTCAAGAACTTTTCTAATGGGGTCGGGAAAACCTTCAGGCTTCTTGAGATGTCTGTGGGGCCACGGGTTAGGTAGAGAAAACACATTTCGAAGAATTAGAGCATAGCTACCTTTTGTTCGCGACGGGAAAAATAAGTATTTGGAGAATGCCGATCGTATGTTTGTACGGTCAGAATCGTGTTACTGCTCTTTTTTCAAACACGAGTGAGCTCCTGGACCCGTCTGTCGCTGCCCGGGTGTTTGGTCGCCAAGAAGGCCACTGGGGCGACCGCCCCATGTATAGAATTGACGAGGCGCGGACCGAGTGGTGTTTGCCGAGCGGCGTTTTGAGGCGAACAAGCTTTACTTCTTGTTGCACGAATAATAATGATAAAAAAGGGCAAGCCGAGAGCAGCGCGTTGCCCAAGAACAGGGACGCGGGGGAGATTGCGAGGGCGAAGCGGCAGCGACTCGTCCCGAGAACCGGTTCCTCCGCAGGGGACGGTCCCCAAAAAGGAAAAAATAAACAGAACCATTTTGCTTTTCACCAGAGTCGGGTCCTCTCTTTTTCGTCGTCGTCAAAAACACGAACAGGCATCTCAAATTGCCCCCGCCCTCTTTTACAACGCCTACACACATAGACTGCGCTTCTTTCCACCCCGCAATGGGGAGAGGGTGCAGAACCGCCAGGGCCGGGCAACACGCGTCTCCAGTGGTCGGCGGGAGAGAGTGGTGTGAGGAAGCCCAGGAAGCCAGGAGGCCGCTATAGCCATTTTCTTTCCACTCGTGGGCGGTTTGCTTCTCACCGCCGTGGATATCTGGAACGGACCGGTTTCCTCCAGAAAGGTGAACATGGCTTTGAGGGCTCACCCTTTGGTCTGTTTTGATCCGTGCAGTTTCTTCCTTGGTTCCGCATGTTATCCCTAGTTCGGCGTTGGCCGCTTTCAGAACCGCTCTAGCGCCATCGTGTTCAGCGCATTCAAGGATATGATGGCCGGTGTCGGCCTACTCGCCACAAGCCTGGCAGTCGCGACCAGCGTCCCACCGCATGTACTGCCTGCGCACCGGGATCATGACACTGTGGGTCCTGAGACGATGGATGACGGCCGCTGTCCCGCCTTGTTCCTCGCGCCACTTCCGTCCGGCTTCAGAAACACCCAGCGAGCGAAAAATACGCCGAAGACGCCGCCCCGACGGCATCATGGACGAAACAGTGACTGTGCTCAGGATTTCTCAACGGTGACGGGTGCTGCTTGCGAGTTCGTGGTTTTCGCTAAACGTGCTTACTGAGACGTGTATGTGTACGTGAGGTGCACCTGCTCGGTTTAATTAGCTGAACTACCGTACATCAGGAATTTACCCAGCGGGATTGTGAGTACTTTGAAAGATATTTTTCGTTGTGATAAAGAAGTCAGTTGTTCCAATTTGATTTGATCGCTTTCGTCTACAGCTGCTTGCGCCCGGGTTTGAACAAGCGTTGGTTTTTATCGTCTTTTTGAGTTTTAATATGCATGTAAAACTAAATGTCCGCAATAAATTTCTATTAACGTCTTGAACTGCATTTTTGTCTGTGGTTCACGGTCATTTGGGCGTCTAAAGGGTTGATGGGCTAAGGGGTTTGGGCTAAAGAGTCTGACGGGTTGAAGGGCTGTGGAGCTGGAGGGTTTTTCTGCGGGGTATACCTGAAGAGTTTTTCTGTAGGGTATTTTTGAAGGCCTGTGAGGTCCCATAATCTTTCAAGGCTGATTGGCCCTATAGAATTATTTTCAATAGGGCGGCAGCAGGATAGATTTTTAGCAGCTCCTTTTTGCTTGTTAATTGTGGTGAAAAAGATTTGTTTGTTTTCAAAACCTGCGAACGTCTTTCTGTCGCAACAAATTGGTGACCCAGAGAACGCTCCACCTCCGAAGACCTTCATCTTCTGCGCCAAGGTTATGCAAGCCACCCTCATTCACCATGTCTATTCCTGAGCAGCCCGCTGCGGGTCAACTGTCAGCACTACACCTCCGCCTGCCTCCATTCTGAATGGCGGACCCACAGATCTGATTTCCCCAAGGGGAGAGTTAGTTCACCACCTCATGAATCACTTCACAAGTCCAGAGGTTCCACCACATCATCGCAGCGCTTCCGCCAGATATCGCAGCGGAAATCAGGGACCTGTTCCTTACACCACCTACGAACGCTCCTTACGACACCCTCAAGGCGGAGCTCATACGGAAGACCACGTCGTCGAAACAGCGCCGATTCCAACAGCTCCTCACTTCAGAGGAGTTGGGCGACCGCAAGCCTCCACAGCTGCTGCGGCGCCTACAACAACTTCTGGGTGAGAAGGCGCCTACCTTCGACGTCGCGCTGCTTCGGGAGCTTTTCCTTCAGAGGCTCTCGACTAACGTGCCGCATGGTCCTGACGTGTGAGTCTGTACTTGACCTCGAAGAACTGGCAAAGCTCGCAGGCTCCGTCATAAAAGTCGCTGCGCCCACTATTGCACAGGGCCAAGGTCAGACCGGACCACTACCGTCCACGACTTCACCTGCTGGCGTGACGACTACCAGAGCCGGCGTCAGCGGCCTTAGGGAGGGATTTCATCGTAAGATTGGACGCCTGCCTGCTCAGATCGCTGCCCCCACCACCCGCATTCCAACACATCGACGTCACAAATCGACTTCTGACAAACGTCGGCGTCCTTCTCCCTCGCCCTCCCAAGGTACGTGCAGGCACCATCGCACTTCCGGCGCGCAAGCCAAGAAGTGCGTTTCACCATGCACGGCCTCGGAAAACGCCCAGACCCACAACTAGAGGCGGCGAGTGGTGCCGGTTTTGAAGCCAGCCGTCTCTTTTTTACATGAGACAAGAATACTGGTCTTCGGTTCCTAGTCGACACCGGCGCTGAAGTTAGCATCCTACCGGTGAGGTCCATCTCAAGCAAGTCAGAGCACTCCAACGTCACTTTGCAAGCGGCGAACAAGTCTGCCATTGCCACCTACGGCGAACGAGCACTCACACCAAACCTCGGCTTGCGACAACCTCTGAGATGGGTGTTCCTGGTGGCTGACGTGACGCATCCAATCCTAGGGGCAAATTTCCTTCATCACTTAAAAATCCTAGTGGATATTCAGCGACTGCGCCTTGTGGATTCAACGACCAACTTCGAAGTCCAAGGCATAAAATCCGCATCATCACTCCCGCAACGTTCCACACCACCCGCCACAAGGTTTAAAAATCTGCTTCGGAGGTTCCCTACACTCACACGTCCTGCCAACTTTCTACAGACAGTGGAACATGACGTCACTAATCACAACGTGACGACCCAACCTCCCACTTACGCTCGACCTCGAAGACTCCTGGAAGATCGGTTAAAGATCGCGAAGGCTGAGTTCGAGCATATGCTTGAGCTCGGCATTATCAGGCCTTCGTGAAGTCCATGGGCATCCCCCTCCACATGGTGCAGAAGAAATCCCTAGGGGATTGGCGGCCATGCGGCGACTACCGCGCGCTGAACAACTCCACCGTTCCAGACCGCAATCCCCTACCACACATCACGGATTTCAGCGCGTCGTTGGAAGGGACAACTATATTTTCAAAAATCGATCTAGTCAAAGCTTACCAGTCCTGTGAAAGCATCCAGCATACAAAAGACGGCTATCATCACTCCGTTTGGCCTCTTTGAGTATGTCAGGATGCCATTCTGCCTTCGTAACGCGCCACAGACATTTCAGCGATTCGCCGACAGCGTCACCCATGGGCTGACATTTTGTTTTGCATATGTCGACGTTATCCTGGTGTCCAGCGCTGATGCCGAGCAACATCTTGAACAGCTAGAGATCCTGTTCCAGCGCCTAGCTCAATATGGACTCATTATCAACGAGGCCAAATGTGAGTTTGGCGTTTTCGAATTGAATTTTCTAGGCCACCACGTCGACTCCAAAGGCATCCGCCCACTTCTATCAGAAGTCGACGCGGTCACAAAGTTCCCCACACCAACGTCGCGCAGGAAGCTTCGAGAGTTCCACGGACTTGTGAATTTTTACCGGCGTTTTCTACCACACTGTGCAACTGTTCTGCAGCCCCTGGCCGATCTCCTGAAGGGAAATCAGCCCGACTCTTCACCTCTACCATGGTCTCCAGAAGCAGCGGAGGCGGTTGGAGCGATCAAGGCATCGCTCGCAGAAGCTGCACTCTTAGCGCATCCGCTAACTGGTGCGCCTCTCTGTGTGATGACAGACGCCTCAGATGTCGCTGCCTGCGGAGTGCTTCAGCAGCTTGTTGGTGGACACTAGCAACCTTTAGGATTCTTTTCCAAGAAGCTTTCGCCAGTGGAGTTCCGCTACAGTACCTTCAGTCGAGAACTCCTAGGTATCTACCTCACCATCGAGCATTTTCGGCACTACCTAGAGGGTCGAGAATTTCACATCCGTACCGACCACAAGCCGATCACTTTCGCAATCCAAGCAACACACAGCCGTCTCTCCTCCAGGGAAAGTCGGCATCTTTTGTTTATCGCAAAATTTACTAGCGACATCCTCCACATCAAGGGCACCGACAACTCACCTGCCGATGCGTTGTCTTGGATCACTTGTTGCAAAGCCATCCCCAACGCTGTAGATTTCGCTGCTCTAGCATCAGCTCAGCAGGGCGAACAGCAGATTATTAGACTATGTTCCGCGTCCAGCAACCTTGATCTACGCGACGTGTTACTCCGAGGCTGCGATACAACTGTCATCTGCGACATGTCCACAGGTACACCTCCACCAGTGGTACAAGCCATTTTCCGGCGGCCCATGTTCAACCCGCTGCACAGCCTTTCTTATCCCGGCATCCGAGCGACCCAACATCTCATCGCTCAAGGATTTGTTTGGCAGGAAATGAACGAAGATGTGCGCGCGTGGGCACGTACTTGTCTTCTTTGTCAGAGTTCCAAAGTTCAACGACTTACCTTTGCACCTTTCGCTACAATGCAGACAGCCACCTCTCGTTTCGACAACATTCACCTGGACATTGTAGGTCCTTTGCCACCATCGCAAGGAGCCAGATACATGCTCAGGTGAATAGACAGATTCACGCGTTGGCCAGAGTCCTTTCCCATCGCAGACATCTGCGCAACAACAATTGTGAAGACTCTAGTCGACGGCTGCATATCGCGTTTCGGCGTTCCGTCATCTATATCTACCGATTGAGGCCCACAGTTCAAATCGAGGCTGTTTCAGGAGCTCATGGTACTCGTGGGAACATCTCACATTCGTACCACAGCGTACCATCTCGCTGCTAACGGTCTGGTGGAAAGATTCCATCGGACAATAAAGGCCGCGCTAAAAGCACGCAACGACCCTAACAACTGGGCCAGACTGCTTCCTATCGTCCTACTAGGCCTGCGCACCATCCTCAAGGCAGACATAGGATGCACTGCCGCATACCTAGTCTATGAACAGACGCTTCGCCTCCCAGGTGAAATGATTGCCACTCCGCTTATTTTCACCATGCCGCATCTTCTCAGCTATGTCACACAGCTTCGAGAAGTGATGTGGAACCTTCGTGCCACACCAACAAGGCACCATGACCGCCATCCGACGTATGTGTGCGACGAGTTAACCTCGGCCACACATGTTTTTGTACGTCGAGACACAGTCAAGAAACCGCTCGACCAACCCTACGATGGCCCCTTCAAGGTGCTAGACAGACGAGAGAAGTTCTTTCTGCTATACTTACAAGAGTCAAAGAAAGAATAAAAACACTTAGGGACAAGGACAGGCAACACAGTTCTTTCGACAAGCAACACACATTTACTGATGTCTCCTTCAATACGTGCTACCTCCCTCCTAACTAAAATAAGTGTTTTTATTCTTTCTTTGACTCTTGTATTTTCACCAACCCGCTCTTTGTTCCTTGTTGCTAGACTTAAACGGGCGGCGAGTCACCATATCCATCGACCGCCTTAAACCTTCCCACCTTAAGCCAACAGATGTTTCAAGCGTTCAGCCTCTATATCTTGGCCCTCCTCCACCTCGCACTCGGCACCACCTCTAAAACCCGCCCAGTGCCAGAAACATTGCTCCGTCTCTTGGACAAAACATCTCCCTGGAGACTCCTCTAGGGGGAGCCCTTGTAGCGGACAAGCGATAAGCATAGGAATGTCTGCCATGCCAAGACGCGTGACAGTGATGCAACGCCGCTTGACGCACGCTGCGGCGCGTATCGCACACGGATCACGAGCCCTCCCCGAACGGCGAGACTGGCTGGGATCACGGCGGCAGCAGGATAGATTTTTAGCAGCTCCTTTTTTAATGCGAATAGCATTCTTTGGCTACTTCACGCACTTTTCGTCTATGTATCTATCTATCTATCATGGCTATCTAACCTCTTACGCCGCGGGTCGATAAATAAATAAAAAAGACCGGCGCCGGCTGGGATTCGAACCGTTGACCCTTTGATCAGCAGGCAGACGCGCTAACCACAGAGCTATGAAGGCAGTCATTCAACGCACTCTAAACGGTTGTTTATATCTTTACCATAGGACGCGCTTTACAGCGCTGTCACAGCTACCGGTGCGCGCGCGTTCCATGCACGAGGGCTCATTCCGCTCTCGTGAGGCTGAGCACGGCCGCTAGCATCACCCTCTCCCGCGCTCGGGGAGAGGGTGATGTAGCGGCCGTGCTCAGCCTCACGAAGCGGAATGAGCCCTCGTGCATGGAGCGCGCGCGCACCGCTAGCTGTGACAGCGCTGTAAGCGCGTCCTATGGTAAGATATAAACAACCGTTTAAACTACCGTTGGTTGAGACTAAGCTGAGACGCCAGAAAGTCTGGTCGGTACCATTTTGAGTGTTTGTGCGTATGGCGCGTGCTTTGCTCGCCTTCCTAAGTGACACAAACGCACGTGCTGGGCTGCGGAGATCGTGCGCAGGGCTGTGAAAGTGTCAACAAATTTAGAATCGCCTCAAGAGTGGGCTGGCGTATCTAGAGTGTGCCGGCCACCTGACGAACGCGCATAACTCCGCACCGTTTGATGCTATTCGCATTAACGTAGATAATCATTCCCAAAGGATGGGTTCTGCTGATTTTCTTTGTTAATTGTGGTGATAAAGATGTGTTCGTTTTTGATACCTGCAATCGTCTTTCTGTCGCCACGGGTTCACCGAATTATTATTTCGACCCACTCATGAACGACTACTATGCTCTGGTCTTCGTGACACTTTGACAAGTCTCCGAAACCATCATTGAATCGTAAGAGCTCGAGACGCAACAAAAAAGATGCTTAAAGAATATGTAACCTATGATAGATTTCACTGCTAGATGGCGAGCTAGCCCATCGCACCTCTGCCGAGTGCGAGAGTGAACGTAGCTGATTCGTTTCGAAGTCTCTGGCATGAACTTCGCTGGGTCTCTCTTCTTTAAAAATGGCGGAAAGGCCAAAGGGCTAAATTCTCGCTGTTACGTGAGCTGTAGCCAGGGCTGTGCATCTGGAGCTTCTAAGTGACTTGAAGACACAAACTTTCATTTTGGCTTTCAGGTGATTTATTTTGCGCAGAGGAGTTTGTCGTGTAATCATGGCAAATAACGAAATTACATTTTAACGGGAAAACCGTGAACTGACAGGATTATGGAACTGCATATGCAGTGACGAAATCACTGCCATGTTCGCGAATCATAGAGTTGAATGGCGCTTTAACGTCGAAAAGGCCGCTTGTTGGGGAGCTTTTTGGGGGATGATGGTAGGCTGTGTGAAGACTTCTTTGAAGAAAGTATTGGGACACATTTTGTTTTAAATTTAAAGATTTGGATACAATATTAACTGAAATCGAGGCCATGATCAACTCCCGACCTTTGACATTCGTATACTCAGAGGTTTCAGAACAATCCCTTCTCACACCGGAACACTACCTTATAAGAAAGGGACTGACAACGCTGCCCCGCATCGAACATTCTATCACTGTCAATTCAAACTCAGCTGACATTCAACAAGGGTGGAAGAATGCTCAGAAAGTAATCGATCACTTTTGGCGGAAACAGAGTTGGGAATACCTTAACAAGCTACAATCTACCTACTATTCCTGCCCTTGCCCGCCACGCAGTGTAAAAGAGACGCTATTTTGTTTTGGTGCATGAACATTTGCTTCCCCGACAGTGTTGGAAAATGGGTCGGATTGCACAAACGTTCCCGAGAGCGACGTCAATGTGAGATCTTGCCCTATAAAAATACTATACGGTAAGATTATCAATCGGCCTATCCAACTCTTGTATCTTTTATATTATAATATTGAATGAGCAGAAAGCTACCCATTGCCGGGAGGGGGATGTTTGTAAAATATATATCGAATGGCCCGCTTACCCGTTTAAAAGCAGGTAACTAAGAAACGTTTTTGTCACAAGAAACGGGTCGATAGGAACCGACGAGGGCGAAGCGTAACGGTTACCACGGGCTGACCATAAAACTCCACGTCTTCATGTACTTATGTATTTATTCCTTATCCTTTTCAACTACGATCTTATACGACTTCTGCAAAAACAGGAAAAACGCATCCCGGAATACAGATAGAGATACATACAAAAAACATTTGCAACATCTCTCGGTGTTTGTGCGTAATCGCCATCATGACTGAGATACAATTGTACCCTTCTTTCTGTATGCATACCGTACAACTGCTCACGAGGTGAGTGGCTACACAACCGCCACAATGCTTTTCGGCTCATGACCTTCGAACTCCCTGCAAAATAGTCATTCCACCAACATCAGGATTGGACACAGAACCAGTGTACTTAGGTCACTTGTGAGAAACACTCGAACGGATGTATGCATTTGCTCGGCCACGTTTGTCAAGCGGCCACTTTCGCATGAACAGCCGGTACGACGCACACGTGACAACAAGGCCGTTCTCCCCGGGTGACAGGGTATGACCTAATAACCTGATTCGAAATGAAGGACTCTTACCGAATTTGCAGTGACACTGGCAAGGACCTTTTACAGTCGTCAAACGCCTGGGCGACGTGGTACACCGCATACGACGCACCGATCGATTGCGTGTCCTTGTGGTACACCTTTACAGACTCTGCCTGTATGAAGGACTCCGTTAAGACAGTCCGAAGTTTCAAGGGCGGAGGTGAGATAATGTAGCGAGGAAGAAGAGAACGAGGGGCGCATGGAGTGAGAGCACACGGCAGAATCGAAAAGCGGACGCCTCGTCTGACATTAATCAATTTCGTAAGCGGAAAACGCTTCAATACCTTTTTGTCCCAAACGAGGTCATACTGAGCGAACACCTATAATGATGCAGTGCATTGCAAAAGAACGTCAAATGTACCGCAAGTGACAAATATGGCACGCAATAGAAACATTCGAATTCTCCAGATCACACGTGATTATTTGGTAAATAAAGAAGTCGCAAACTTCAGAAGTAAACCAAATACACTTCAGCATGACTAGCTTTTCAAATAGCTTATAATTAAAGCACCGACGTCTTGGTCTCAGTACCTGACTAGTCAAAGAGAAATGCATATATACTCCCGCCGACGAACATAAATTCGTGTCGAAACGAATACTCCCTGATTGAAGGAAGTCCTGGAGCATTGAGACACCTTTCCTGGGGTCATCAAGGTAGCAAAACGCTTCCACATTCACATGAACTTATGCTTACCTTGGTAAAGGCGTGTAATTACAGTCTTTAAAGTCGTTAAGGACGTAGACGTCATCCACCCGAAATGAGCCCTGTTTCGCCTCATGTAGTTTTGGAACATTATGATTTTCAGTTTTGCCGGTATCTAGAAACTCGTGAGTGCGTTGCAAACTGCCGTCTGAAGTGCTTCTGAGTTAGGGGGGGGGTGAAAGAAAAGAAATTGGTCTATAGAGTCGGACTCACAGAATCTACAAAAATATCAGACCAGGGAAACACGACTGACTCAACTGGCCATTCTTCAAACCACTTTTTTTTACTGTTTGGTGACTTCCTTGTTCCATGTTATGTAAAAATGTTATGTAATGATTTCATATTGTCGCGAATGCAAATGAATCGACGAGCGTAAAAGTAAAAATAACGACCCAAAATAAACCAACAATCCAAAGGGGTAAATGAAGATAACTACAAAGCGTCGCGGGCGTCGGAGTCGGCGAGAACGGAGAGTCGAGTTCTTGCGAAAAAGTGCGTCGTCGTCGGGAGAGTCTCAGTGAGTTGGCAAAGTCGACCTCGGCTACTCTAAACTACACTAGGTATCTCGAACGTTTGACGCTAAAATGTTCAGGGAGTAAGCTAGGGCGAGACTGGGACTAGGCAAGGCCACTTTGGTCTCTTGTATCTTTCTACACATTGAGGTAGGAGCCAGCTCGAATCTTCTAGATGTACGGAGAAGCGTTGCTTCTCGGTCATGCAAGCTGCAATATTATAAATTGTCGGACTCCTCGCCCCGTTCACATTTTGACAACAACGGTATCGAGACACCTAAGCCATGCAAAGTATCGCGATACATTTGATACATCGTAAAAGTATTCCACTACTGAGATACAATACATTTCTCAAGGTATCTGAGTAGAGAGATACAGATACTCAAAAGTAGCTTAGAGATACTTTTCAGATACAGTTGTATTATAATACTGCGCAGCCCTAGCTTGTGGCTCCTTCTTCAGAGAGGCGCTGCGGGTAGACGACGCACCCTGTTTTTGCTTGATGCGCCTATCAGAAGAGTGCGCCAGAAGTGAATAGTGTTGCTAACTGGATCGTCTGCAAACGCGCTTGACGTTGACTTGGGCAAGTTTGTTAGTTTCGTTTTCTGCAGTAAGTGGATTACGCTAAATTTTTACAAGGTAAAACTGACCTGTATAGTGCACTTTCGGCTTAAAAGTTTGAGTTTATTATATGCACACGCCGATTTCTCTGGCTCGGTTCAGTGCGTCATATCCGATTCTGCCAGCATACGTATTTTAATTACAAACTGAATAGGTGCGTATCAAAGTGAGCCGAAAAAAACTTAGAACTGTTCGAATCTATTAAAGACACCCGTGCACATAACAAGCAATGCGTCGAATTCCAAAGCTGAAAAATCTCATGAGGGAATGAAAGCCCAAATATAACTGATATGAAAGGTCCCACAAATTTAAACTTACAAAGTAAAGTGCACGGCAATATTTGCGAACAGAAAAAACTCAGTAAACTATAATCTCAAGATATAACAAAAAATGAACTTTTCTGGTTTTGAAATGCATACAAACCTCAAAACCGTAACAAACCACGAACTAGTATAGTTGGCGATCTCAGAAACTGGCCAAACACTACAAACAACGAAACCCTCATAACAATGCAGGACTTGTAAGCTCGAAAATTGTACGAATTCAAATACCCGCTTAAGTGGCCAAACGTGAAATTGCCTAAAATGCAACGCTCAGTGACGACTGAACTCGGGATAAAGCCTCAATGCGATGAAGTAAGCTGGGCTCAAGTGAAGAAATCAATTGGTACAGATATATTGCATTTTAAACAAGTCAGAACAGATAGCCTAAATGCAGATATTGCGTTCGAAAATAAACACGAATTTATATTACAGAAATTTTAAACCAAGCAAAAACAAACTCAGTAATAACCATAACTAAAAGAAAACGAGACTGGGATCAATTAAAAAAAAACGGACAAGCACACACACTGTTTGAAGGCGGTGTTTTTTTTTTTTTTCTCGTTTATTTACGTGTTTCCAGTCTCCGGGTTTCTCGATATGGAGTTAGTTTTTCAGCCTGCCTGCGTTTTTTTTCACTTTCATCGCTAATATCTCGCGTACAACATTGAAGTACGCACGCTCCAAATGATTCCTAAAGGCAAGAGCACCACCCTATATAAAGGACTTCATTACAATTCTGCAGCACAGATATTCTTCTTTCGACCTCATACAAAAAAGCATGCGAGGACACAAGTATTCAGTCTAAAAATAAGCCGAAAACGACAACGCATAAAAATATATTAAGATCAGTGAGTAAACGATCTCACAATGTAAGAATACTCAAAAATGTTCGCTCGGGGAAAAGCAAAGAAAGCCGCACAAGGGGACAAGACGAAGGCGAAGAGAAAACGGAACAAGAGTTTAGTGGAATGCGAAGAATGTGGAAACAGGTTTGATATCGGAAAGACGCTGAGTCCTGCGAGGAGGCAGAGGGAAGTACGTACAAATGCCCGGCGCACCTGGAAAATGATGCGAGGAGACGTCTGCCGGAAGGGGAAGCCCAACGACACGTTGTTGACGTGATGGTTGAGATGAGGAGAGAGATAGAGGAGGAATGGGCGGAGAGTGTAACCATAGGAGATAGGCTGCTGGCAAAGCTCGCAGAAGAGAGCACTACGAAGAACAGTGGAGGAGAAACTGCAGGCAGCAGTGTATGAGGGAACGGGCAAGAGGAAAAAATTGCGGGAGGCTATAGGACACTGGATAAACATCCAACAGGGCAAACAGCCGGTGGGCAGCGGGACTGCTGACGACCAGACTCGGATGGAAGTAGCGGACGAAGACAACGGGCAGGAGACATAATGCACAGAAAGCTCAGTAAACGTTTAGTTTACCCAGACTTAGAAGAAATAAGCAAGCCAGGTAGAGGCAGCGCACTGGCACCGTTGCAAACGGGAGAGACAAAAGAAGGACAAGCGCAGAGAAACCAGGGAAGGAACGACAAAGCGACTTGCAGGAGGCAGCAAGACACGAACTCTAATGACAAACTGAGACGACCAGAAGGCAGAATGGTGGGCAGACAAGTTTTGGCTGTAGGAGACACGAATTCCTTCAGAATAAAAAAGAGCTACACTCAAAGCAGTGGATTATGGCAAGAGAGTTAGGTTTGCCACCAAACCAGGACCAAAATTGGGAGAGAGACTGGCTAGGGCAGAAAACGATCAGAAAGTATAATTAGCAGAGAAGGAGTTGCTTGTCGTGCAGGCAGGGGTGACGGACATGCAAGGTGAAGACTCAGTGGAAGAAGGATCAGCGGCACTTGGAAGGCGCCTTGAGGACTGGACACACACAGCCCCACAACTCCACTTTGTGGTGTGCGTGGTGCCAGAAATCAAGAATTAAAGGGAGGTACTCAGAGAGAATTGCGCCCGGTGGAACAGTGAGGCAAATGAGATATGCAAACAACTGGGACCGAGGGTGGCTCTTGAGGAGGACAGTGGAAGAGCAGATGGAGGCACACAAAGACGGCCACTACAGCATGGAGATGGCAGTGGAGAAAAGGCTAGCACTACTACCCGAATTCAAGATTTTTTAGGCCAGACAAACAAGGGAAAAAAGACGCGGTGGGAGAAAATGTAAGCGTTGCAACAAAGGCTGGACAGACTCGAGGAATACTTTCAGATGATGGGCCATCTACAATGTCATGTACAGTCGCCCAATTTTTTAATAATATCACGCGAGCGTCGACCGCCGGGACGGCCAGTGCCGTACCGCGGAGAAATGCGGCGTCACGGGAGAGATTAAGCGCGTGCGCACAAAGCTCTCTCCGGTACGAGCGTCGTCTGCTAGGCTATTCCGCTGATCGCACACAGCTCCTGCTCCGTAGCAAAGGAGCGCGTTGCGCCGATTGACATCATTGTTTATCCAACGCTCACTTCTCTTTCTCCTTCTCTTACCTGTTGGTAGAGCAAATGTTTGACAAGCGCGCGCGAATTGGATTTGATGGCTTGTAGCATTGGCTGCGGTATATAGTTTAATGCATCGTTGCATTCAGCTTGTCGCGTCATCGTATTTTTCTTTTTCTGGTGCTGACAAAGTAAACGCAAACAAAAAATAAAAGAATAAAAAAAAGACTAAATTAAATGAGATGACGCGCGGTTTCTTTCACGCCTGAGCAGTATCACGGTGCCAAGCAAGCAAGCGCTGTTCAGATCTTTGCTTAAAGGCGGTCAGCTATGCCAGCAGATAAGGAACAGGGGCTGTGTGTAGTCAACAGAATAGCCTAGCAGACGACGCTCGCACCGGAAAAAGCTTTGTGCGCACGCGCCTAATCTTTCCCGTGACGTCGCATTTCTCCGCGGCACAGCGCTGGCCGTCCCGGCGGTCGACGCTCGCGTTATATGATTAAAAAATTGGGCGACTGTACATCGAACAGAATTAGGGCCCCAACGACACAAGAAGAAACCTTATCGACGGTGGTAGAACGGAAATATTGGAAAGCGGAGGGAGGGAGGGAGTGCCAGTAGAACAATAAACCACACTAACGAACAGAATAGCGAACTGATCAAGAGGTGGAGAAAAAAGTAGAGAAAGAGGCTATATGTAACACTAATTGCTTCCCTGAATGTGCAATCGGCAAGAAGAAGCAGGAAACGGGAGGAAGTATATGAAACAATAGATAAAAAAGACATTGCGATAATTCGGGTCGAAGAAACACATATATGAGACAGGGAATGTTACCCGAGAAATGAGTGTATAATATGGGAAGGAAGAAACAGAGCCTCAGGAGAAAAAAAAGGAGGAAAGAAAGGAGGGTCATTATGATGGCGAACGGTAAGTAGGAACGTGCAAGGACACAATGTAAAGAAACACGTATGGATAACAGGTAGCATTCGGAAAAAGCAGGTGGTTATTGGAACGGCCTATATGTGAACAGGTGGAGAGGCAACACCCATGAATATGGAGCTGTATGGGTGCTTGAGAGGGGACATCAAAATGCTCTAAAGAAACACCTGAATGCAAGATCCTGGGAAACTGGAATGCACGTTTGTAAGAACTGGACGGCCACACGGACACTAATGGTTGAATGCTATAAACATAAAAACAGGAAAAACACTTCCTAATCGTGAACAGCCTCCCAGAATTCAGAACGACGACTTGGTCAGCGAGGGGTCAAACATCAAAACCTTAAGTCTCGGCTTTGGTGGAAAAACTAGAGCAAATGTCTATTGAAAGACAGCTATAGCGAGCTGATTTGTACCATCAAAAGGGAACTAGAAAAACCTTCAAGGAGGCGCAGAGCAAGACCTCGACGATACACCAGGAAAAAATGGCGGGATAAGGCAGCCAATGAGTTGGCACGAGCAAGAAACCTGAAAGGGAAACGATACCGCCTGATGCTAAAATAAGGTTCTCCTCAACTCAAAAAGAGAGCCTGGGATGAATATCAAAAGCAGAAAACACAGACATACATTGTACTCCAGAGAAAGATCATGGAGGTAGACAAAGCTTTTATGAATGAAAGGTGTGTCGGTGTTGCGCAGGGCGCTCGGGCAGCAGCTCGGAGCCTGGCGCGGGCTCATGACATAAAGCCACGAGCGTCAGTTCTCTTCTGGTACCGAGCTGTGTGGACTCACATTCAATACATGGTGCCGAAACCCATCTGATATCTGACCGGGCCAACCGTGAAGTCCAATATGGAGATGCTGAAACCACCGGAAGGTTTATCGTTCTCAGGGAACGTCGCAGACAACTGGAAACGTTTCCTTCAACGAGTGGAGCTCTTCCTTGAAGCGACCGGGTCTGATCCAGAGGTTCGAACAGACAGGCAGAAGATAGCTATCTTGCTGCACGTCGCGGGACCTGAAGCTGTCGACGTCTTCAACACGTTCGCTCTCACGGAAGACGAAAGGGAAAGCTTCGAGGCGGTAGTTCACAAGTTCCAAGATTATTGTGCTCCGAAAGCTAACGAGACATTCGAACGCCACGTTTTTCGCAAGACGATCCAGATGGAAGGTCAGTCATTTGAAAACTTTTTGAGAGACGTTAAACTCAAAGTGCGCTCGTGTAATTTCGGCGACCTGACAGATTCTCTTGTGAGAGATCAGATTGTCGATGGCGTCAGAGATCACAAACTGCGGGAACGTCTGCTGAGGGAGGATGACCTTACCCTTGAGAAAGCAACGAGAATCTGCAAAGCTGCAGAGAATTCGTCGCAACAAGCGAGGATGTGGATGGATCAGCACCCGACACCAGTAGAACAAGTAGACGCCATGCGAAAGAGCGAAAAAGGTGCGTCCCGTCTGCGATGTCGAAAGTGCAACCGATTTCACGCACCACGCCGATGCCCAGCTTTCGGCAAGACATGCAATTTGTGCGGAAAGAAACACCATTTCGCGATATGTTGTGACGCCAAGCCTCAAGACGAGCAAAGCAGACGGCGAGTGGAGGAAGTAGAAATACCGTCAGAAGATAACTTCGAGATACTCCAGGTCGGCGAGTCCGGGAAAATCGCCGAGAAAGACTGGTTGATCAAGGTGATGATTGAAAAGGTGCCTGTACAGTTCAAGGTAGACACCGGCTCCCAAGTCAATCTTCTCCCGCTGTCACTCTTCCGAAGCGCCAACTCCAGGCAGCACCTGATACCAAGTCCGGCAGTGTTACAAAGCTACAACGGCAGCGCTATCGGCCACCTTGGAAAAGCCAGACTCGTGCTCAAGTTCCAAGAAAAAGTTGTTTCTGCCGAGTTTTTTGTCGTCAAGAAGAACAGGCGTGCACTTCTAGGATTGCCTACTTGTGAAGAGTTAGGCTTGGTGAACCGTGTGCACGAGATCGCCACCACCACGGATACTCAATCCCAAGTTCAGCGAGAATTTCCAGCACTGTTTGAAGGCATAGGGAAAATCCAACGTCCATACAGCATCTCTTTCAAGGAAGCCACAGTGCCTGTCGTCCAACCCACCCGTAGGGTACCTCAAGCCCTCATGGAGCCGCTGAAGCAAGAACTGAGCCGCATGGAGCAGGCAGGAATCATCACAAGAATGAAGGAGCCCTCAGACTGGGTAAGCCCCTAGTCTTGGTGAAAAAGAAGAACGGCAGCTTAAGGGTATGCATGGACCCACGAAGAATCAATGAGTGTCTGAGACGTGAGCATTTCGAAATGCCGAGAAGGGAAGATATACAAGCTGAGCTTGCTAGCGCCACAGTGTTTTCGAAGCTTGATGCGCGGGCAGGCTTTCACCAAATCCCGTTGACTGACGAAACATCGCGAGTTTGCACATTTGGCACCCCTTTGGACGATACCGATTTTTGAGGTTGCCTTTTGGATTGGCTTCTGCGCCAGAGGTATTCCAGCGTGCGATGTCTGAAATTTTGAAGGACTGAAGGGGGTACGTGTTTACATTGATGACGTGCTGGTCTGGGAGCTACGCAACAGGAGCACGATGATCGGCTGCGATCAGCTCTGCAAGCTGCACACAGCGCAGGCCTGACGCTAAACTCAGAGAAATGCCAGTTTGGAATTCCAGAAGTAATTTTCCTTGGGGATGTAGTGAGCAAAGAGGGCTATCAGGCCTGATCCGAGTCTTTTAGAAAATATTGTGAAGATGGATGCGCCCACAAAGCTCTCCAGAGTATGCTT
>JAZHYW010023148.1:0-18513 GCA_037355805.1 Ixodes ricinus | reverse complement strand
GACAAGAAAATGCCTTTTTTTATATATATATTTTTCCTCTTTTTCCCGTCGCTGAAGGTTGTGACCATACTCCGTTCACCCTTAAAGGGGTCATGAAACGATATCAGGTTGGAATGTTCAAGACTTTGCAGAGGCGTACTAGTCCTAGTTGACCCAAGTATACTCGCTCAGACCGCCACTGATTCAGAAGCTTCTTTGTCGCAATGAAATTGCGAGGATAAAAGGGGACTATTTCGTTCAGTCTTGCCGTCGCAAAGTTTGATGACGCAGTTGTGAGGAACATTGGTTGTGGGTATGTTGATACAGCCTTTAAGTTTGTCTTCAAGAAGCGACTTGTGTCTCAGCTGTAGATGAGCAATTTAGCCAGTGCAGTACAGCCGCTGGCCTGGGGTCCTTAACGTGCACCACGCGATACACGACCGCACGCCGTTAGTATGCTCATCCAGATCGAAACGGGCAGAGTGGGCATTGAGCTTAGGATCCTGGGTTCTGCAGCGCGAGCTTTCGCTCCACGTGCTCCAAGCTGGCGTGCGCTAAACCACTCGGTCCCCTGTAATCGATCCCCCTGTAATTGTAGGATCGAAACCACCCGCCTGACGACTGTCGAGCGCTGCTCATGGATTACACACGAGAACTGCGTGAGCACCTCGACTTCGGCTCGTAACAGTCAATGTCTCGGCGGACACTCGGGCAGTGGTTCGTATCCAACCATTGCGGTGATGAGAATAGCCGAACTTTAACAATGCCTGAAGCTCAGCACACGTTTTCTACTTTGCCGACCCCAGCGCCCCAGCGCGTGGCTATGATTGACGTTGGCGGCATAGGATTGGCACCAGGCCACGTGGCCGCTTGTTCTGGCTCCGAGCTGAGGGGATGAACAATGCTCATATTTCTCAAATTTATTTGCCAACTGCCATTGCTTAGAAAGAAAAACTAAGGCAAGTTTATTCGGTTTGTAACGGTAGGGAGTGATTCTAAGTAGTATTCAGGGAAAGTAGAAAAATAGTTTCATGACCCCTTTAATGGGATACTACAACGAAATTTCGGCGCTAATTTTTTGGTCTATATCTGTTCAAAAGAGCAGTATCACATGGAACATACCAATATCTTGTATAAAAAGTCTCGAAAAGGAATTTTAAAACGAATTAATCGATTAGCAAAGAGCACCTGGTGGATGTCACTAACGCCTCGTTTCGTTTGTGATGCTCGTCTAGGAACCTTGACAGCTAGTGACGGAGGTCGTCTCGCCTCCGGCCACGACGCGAGAAGGGGGAAGGAGGAACTCCCCTCTTCCCGAGAATGTCTTTTGTGTGTCGCAGAAGTCGCTATTGTCCCCCTACAAGATTATAGAAGATTAACCCGTTACTCAAAATTCGTACAAAAGCAGCCGCTTCGGTGGCTGGAACGACTAGGCCATCCTCTCGACGTCAGCCTCGCCGTAGCTTTGCTCGTCTCGAGACGACCTACGTCACGATTGCGTTGGATGTCACGTGCTCTAAGCTGGGCCTTCTCCGAGCGCTTGCCAGAGTGGGCCGTTTATAACGAAAAATACAGCCACCAGGATCAAAACACAAACGTGCGATTGTCATTTACGGATATTGCGGATCATATTCAACCTATTTTTGAACAGGACGGGAATATTTCAAATTTCGTTGAAGTATCCTTTTAAGCTGAGACTGCAGCCACTGTCACATGAACGAGAGCTTGAGGTCGCTGCTTTGAAGCATTCTTCCGCAGAACGAGCACTCGCGCTGGAAATGCACGTCTCAAAGACAGGCTCGGACTTGAGCTTTTGAATAAAGTTTTCATCCTCATCCTCCTCCTTCTCCTCCTCCTCCTCCTCCTCCTCAAAGACAGGAGCGCGGGCTAGCTCGTGCTTATAGCTTTGGCTGCAGTCTCAGCTTTAGGGTGAACTCAATATAGTGTCATTTCGCTCACAACCTAAATGACACTGTTTGTTTCAGTAATTTAACAAGCAAACCCCCCCCCCCCAAAAAAAAAAAAAAAAAAAAAAAGCTGCCGCTGTTGTGCTTGGGTTAAACGTGTTGCACGATAAATTTATCAAATCATTACCTCTTATTTTGCGCGTCAAACTCGCCGCCCACTATCAGAGTAGTTTCCGGTGGGTCACGCATTGTCAGTTGGAATGGAGGCAACATGTCCTCGTAGTTTTCGTCTTGCCACAGTTGCTCGTCGTTCCCGAGCCCGCAGGTCTTCTCAGGCCCGAAGAGGCTGTGGCTCGGGGCTCGCAGGTAACGGGCATTTTAAGACGGCAAGTTGGGCTAATCGGTTTTACATTTTTGAAGCTAAACTCCTAAAGACGGAGACAAAATATGTGTCCTGTTAGCATCTATCTTCTGTCTATGTCTTTAGGCGTTTTACTTAAAGAATAACAGATATATCCTTGTTTTTTTCTCGCGAGGCATTGCAGGAAAGTACTTCGCGCGGTGCTCATCCTCATTCCCATCTTCGGATGCCATTTTATTCTGACCACCTTCGTGAGTCCGGCGTCATGCAGCGCCTACCTGAGCAAGCAGTACGCCGAGTGGACCATCGTGGGGCTCCAGGTGAATAGCCTCGGTTCACAACTCGCTGCGGTCCTGCGGACGTGATTCGTGGAACTCCGTCTAAACTGTTTTTCTTGTTGCAGGGCTTATTCGTGTCACTCATCTTCTGCTACTTTAACGGAGAGGTAAGTTAAGACATCGCATCATTCTCTTTTAGCACGGCGCACTCTTCAAAGAAGTGACATCCTTATTGGTGAACCTAAAGCGCGTTGTTTCTTAAAAGGACAATCATGTCTGCGCAAACGCGCGATACAGGCGTCACATGCAGGTTATTAAAAACAACAAGAACCAAATATGGCGTCTTGCTCTAGCCCCGCTCTTTCGAAGACTGCACGGGGGACACACTTCGTGGATATGTGTGCTTGTCACGACTCGTAAAATGAAGTGACGAATGCGAGCGCGTAACTTCGTTCGGTGCTCGAGGTGCGCGAGCTCACGTGCGTCATGCCTCAGAAAGTTGCCCCGAGTAGTATGCACGTGGGTTGACCTCCATTGTGAGGTCTCGTAGTTTCCCCTTCATCTGGAATCATAGTAAGCCCACCTGAAGTGGAGTTATATAGACGCTTTAAACACGCGCCAGATTGAGCCGCCATAGCCGACCTTCTCTTGTCTTACCGAGATGCCGAGCCACTGAAGCGGGCGTTAGCGAGCCTCCACAAAAGCCTATGCTGGGGAGAAGGACACGGTAGCATCTACAGCGGCAATAACATGTCGTGCTGTGGCAATGATGAAGGGAAGCGGAGGGAATAAGAGGGAACAAAAACTGAAGGTCGCTTATGGCGGCGCCCATGCACAGCTGCCTGAAAGCGTCTATATACTTTCTTTCCACTGTTCACTGTTTACCGCACACACCAGTACTCGAGATAAAGGATGGAGAAACCCGCGCAAGGCGATCAACTGATTGCCTCCACGCGGAGCGAGTGGGCCGATACAGCAGATTTGTAGTTGGAGATAGCGGTCAGAGAGTTTCATTGGCTCGAAAGACCAAGATACGAATGCTGCAAGCCAAGAGAGGCGGACGAGCTGGGCTCACTCTCAGCAATATTGACACAAATCACGTAGGCAAACCAATATTAAAGGGGTCGTGCAACGATATTGAGTAGGAATGTTTCTCACTTTACACAAGTTTACTGGCACTATACTCCGTTTACCCCTAAGTTGAAACTGCGGTGGGAGCTACATGCCCGCCGGATCAATCAGCCGGTTCCTTTCATCACCTGACCTGACTTTCTGCGCGTGGGTATGGGCGACAGCGTGTTCACGTGCCAAAAGAGAGGCGTGTGACCGGTCCAACGAGGACGTAGCTTCCACGGCAGTCTCAGCTTAGGAGTGAACGAGTATAGTGAGACGCAAGTATACTGGCACGCAACGCCACTGACCAAAAAGCTGCTTTGTCGCCGTGTAATATCAAGGATGAATGCGGACGTTTTCTTTCAGTCTCTCCTTCGCAAAACGTGATGACGAAGTTGTGGGGATCGCATTGTTGGCGTTGTGAACAGTGCGATCGCCAGGAGTTCGCTATCACTCTATGCGATCCCCGCGGTGACGATATTTAAATGCGGCTCGTACAGTGGACACGAGAGCAGCGTGAGTGCTCGATTTGGGCTCGTGACAATCAATGCCCCGAAATGCATTCGGATAGTGGCTCGTGCCCAATCGCCGCGATGGCGGGAATAGCCGAACCTTAGCAGTATCTGGAACTCAGCGCGTGCCGGTGCTTCGCCAACCCCAGCGCGTGGCTGCGATGAACATTGGCGGCATATAATCGGCTCCAGATTACATGGCCGATTGTCCTGGCTACGAGTTGAAGGGTGAACGCTGCTCCGTTTTCTCCGACTTCTTTTACGCAACAGCCATTGCTAAAAAAAAGAAAAACGCGTGTTTTGTAGGGTATGAATATCAAGCAATGATTAAGCGATGTTAACTGCAAGTAAAAAAATGGTTGCACCGCGCCTTTAAAGAACAATTAGAGGCAACCATATCTAGGAGAGCCAGATTCACTCTAATCACTGACAGGTCAAGAAATTAAGGGCGGCTAATTATGTTCTCGCTTCATGACTTCGGCGTTCTGAACTGCAAATTTGGCAATCTTATCAGGCGTGGAGCAATAATGAGATGCTTAAAGGTAAAGGGACACTGAAATAAAAAAAATTCTTTTACAGGTCACATACTTCTTTAAATACTTAAAAAATTATTTCGTGCAATATTTACACCGTTAGACGCAACTTAGGTGGAGGTCACGGCTCGTTCTATGCCCCGCCCACAGATCAGTGGCCCCGCCCATTACTACTGGATTGGCTTGGCTGCTCGGCCGAACATGCCTGCAAGCCTAGTGTCTCCCTTTCGCGACATCCGGTGCGTCTAGTATGGCGTCTAAAGGCTCTGTTAAAGCGCAACTCCCGATCAATATTTTTGAATTTGGAATTACGACTGTTTTCAGCTAAGGCAGTGTCCCTGAATAGACCATTTTCAAAAGTCCATCGAGCAACATTGGCAGTCACCATTGCTTGCTCACGAACCACGTGATTGGACCCGAGTGCTCGCCGAACGCTGACGTCAGCACTCGTGACCAATACACACTCAGAGTATGTGAGCAGGCAATGGCAAACAGGCGTCAGCGCGGACTTTTGAAAAGGGTCTCTAGCTAGGTATAATTTTTTTCTCTCTCGATATTGTGTGTAGTTTTATAAATACCACGGCTGAAAGTTCGCTTTCGAGGGTATACGATAAAACCGAAACTATCTGCTAGAGGGATGGCAACACTAATCATCAGCTGTACGACCGTGACGTGACGACAAACTAGTGCTGCGATACGCGGTACAACCAGGTACAACTCAACCGCAGCTTCACCGCGATGTGTTGTCAGGAGGGTGCTGCGCCAATGTTGCTTGACGAAAAGCTAACCCGCTTGCCGCCTGCTAAAGAACAGCTGGTAGCGTCTTTAAAATCGGGTTTAGTTCGGTTAAAATCGGTACGCGGCTTCACTTTGATGGAATATTTCGGCTGTGACTATATTTCGTGCCACTAAAGCGAGACCAGTCATTTATTTTGGTTTAGTTTTCGACCGGAGTTGCCATTTAAGGCTCGTTCACACACTTGCAACCGACTAGGACAGAATGAGACAAGACCGGTTTTTAAGCATCTTGCAACACGACCGGATGCGCTGCTGCGAAGCCGGTCGTAAATCGTCACAAGAGGCTTAAAACCGGTCTTGTCTCAGTTGGTCGTAGACAAACGCAAGTGTGTGAACGGGCCTTTCTACCACGACGTTGAGCGCAGCGAACGCAGCGTAGCGCAGAAGGCGTGCGTTTCATTGACCGGGGAGCAGGAACTCGATATCTGCGACCAGTCAGGATCTGTGCGGACTGCTCTATGCCGCGTTTGCTACGCTCGACGTCGGAGTACAACATAGCCTTGACATTGCCTGCTTGTCGTGCGAGCAGACGAGCGGTAGCTTCCGGCATCGTCTGCTATTTCGCCACCGTCTATCGTCGTCTGCAATGCCCAGACGCGGACATGAAAGCTGCGCGTCGGCGTCCGTTTTCGCCTTCGTCCGTCTACAAACTTCTTCAACGCTCGCAAGACGCGACCATGAAAGCGGCGTTCTACGTTCCGTCATGCATGAGCCACGGTTCAATACAAACGACTGTCAGCATCTGTCGATGTGCGGTAAAAATCGATCGCGAGGACTTTAAAACAATCAACAAAATTATGATGCGATTGTTCCAGCTTTCTGTTTTTCTTATTTTTTCGCATGGCATCCGCGAGCAAGGTGGGTGAGCTTCATGACGCACAAATAAAACGCGATCTAAAAATATTCGCTTTGGCAGGCTAGGTGCACTGTAAAACTTAAAAGATCACTTTCCTTTCGAAGCGAACTGACGGAAACTATCCTGGACAAATTTGATGCGAACCGAATGGGGTGTAAACAAATGCACGAGGTGCGCAAGGAGCAGACGAAACTGGACGCCGCATTAAGGAACGGAGATACAATTTTACTACCAACACTTCACACGTGAATCCTTTCCAACCAAACAGAACCGAGAAAAAGGTGCTTAGTTATCTAAGCACCGGCCGGGGCCTAAAGCAGGGCTACCCCGATCTGACATTGCGTCTAACGGCGTAAATATTGTTATTGTTCTTTTCGTGGAAAAATTTGCAATAAATTTATCTGTCCCATCTAGGCTATGATGAAAATGCAGTTAATGCAAAGGTGCAAGCGAGCTGGACAACAATGATGATAATAATCCCTGGAGAAGGGGCGCAAGGGGGACAAACGACAAACACGAATCTCCAAACAGAGCTAGGTGACTGGTGCGCGGCCGAAAAAATCCGCCTGGTCCTGGTATCGAACCAGGGACCTCTCCATTTTCAATGGAGCGCTCACCAACTGAGCTAGCCAGTAGTCAGACGTCACTAGTGCAAACGGGTTTTATCAGCTGCCACTAGTCTAACACCAACAAGGGTGAACGACTTGCATTTTAAGGTTATAATTATAATGCAATTAAATGCAAAGGTGCAAGCGGGCTGGACAAGAATAACGAAAATAATCCCTGGAGAAGGGAAGCAAGGGGTACAAAGGACAAACAGAGATCTCCAAACGTAGCCAGGCGATTGGTGCGCGACCAAGAAAATCTGTCTGGTTCTGGTATCGAACCAGGGACCTCTCCATTTCCAACAGTGTGCTCTACCAACTGAGCTAGCCAGGAGTTAGACTTCAGTAGAGCAAACGGGTTTTATCAGCTGCCACCACTATAACACCAACAATGATGAACGGTCTGCATTTTACTGTTATGATGAAAATGCAAGTAACGAAAAGGTGCAAGCGAGCTGGACAAAATCGCCCACCAAACACCTAGCTGTGTTTGGAGATTTGTGTTTGTCCTTTGTCCCCCTTCTCCAGAGATTATTATCGCCATCTAAACTCTTTAAAAAAATTAACTTTTTTTGTGTATGTGTGTTTTATTAAGCCCTTGGTGATTACAGTTATAGAGCTATAGAAGCCCTTGGTACATTCTTGAATAATTCAGCCTTCGGAATGTTTGAGAATGGGTCGGTAGTTTAATTGCCACCAAACTTTCTTTTTGTACATGGTGATTTTTGGAAGGTTGCCTAGTGGCAGCTTCTTCTCACAGAGACCCTCTCACTTAATCATTGAAAGATGACAAAATAAAAAATAAATGTTTTTATTGATACTTTTTGTTGGATCTCATTATCCTGAAGACGAGGGGTTGAGGTGCAGCTAGCTGTGACCTTCCGAAGTAATTACTCATTGAATCCTTATAGGAGTAAAACATCAAGGCTTAACTTGGCTTATTTGAAAGCAACTCCTCCAGTGGATTACACTCTGCTTGTTTATTCTCCACGCCCTGGACGATTTTGTTATTTTCCCGGCAGGTCCAAGGCCTTGTGCGGCGTTCCTACGTCCGATACAGCAACGACAGGAGCCTGAGCAGAAGACACAGACCCAGCGTGCCTTTGACAACCACCACCACCACCACCACGGCGACCACAGCCATGTGAAACAAATAAAAGGAAAACTCTCACATCACTTGATATACGTTGTGCAGCGCTGTAGATTTACGTGCGCACAACGTGTCAAACGACATGAAAAGCCACAGGGGGCAACAGTGTTTGTGAAAACGGTAGCGCGCCATCCACCCCGTGTCCTGATGCATAACTATCTGTTCATGAAGCGCGGTCAGCTCTGACAAGGCGTGCAACCGCACGATTGGGGGCCATTGGCATTTTGCTCGGTTTGATTCTGTTTTTATGCAAAATCGATGCCAGAAAACATTGACAATTGTAAATGTATTTTTTAACGGATCTTTTTATATTAGCAATCGATCAGCGACAGAGTCATCGATACCGAAAGCGTTCGGCCATTTCTGGGCACCGGGGAACTCGAGCACTTCAGCTTAATCACCGGGATCACACTGTCGAGACCAGGAAACACGGTCTGCCACGTTCGTTCGTGACCGCAGAACGCTCAGTACGCACTGCTGCCCTTGTGAATTCACTGCGATTCAACGTTTCGGTCAGCTTCTGTCTGTCGTTATATAGCTACACTGATTACAACTCGACAAAGGGCGAATGCTACCGTCCCCGTGAAGCGCACGTGGCGATATTCCGCTTGCGATTTTCGGTTCCAACATCGCTCGTGGAAGCAACAAATACGTGGGCGGCAGCTGAAGTGTTTGCCGCACGATACCGAAAATCGCGAGCCTGCAGAATTGCACCAGGCGAGACGGACTTGAACCTACCAGAACGTTACACTTTCCGCAGGAGTGCACTCTGGCGATCTGTTGTCACGAGCCTCGCACAGCCTCTTCGAAGCCCCATATCAGTGATCCGATATTGGAGGAAAGCTGCAACGGATACAACGTGCGCACGCGAAAGGAGCAGTGAATTTTAGAAACAAACAAACAAACAAATAATAACTTAATGGCTTTCATGTTTAATTTCTTGTTTCTGAAATTGTTTCTAAGAAGCATTGTTCGTCCTAACCATGTTTTGTGGCGAACACTGCAACTCGCGTGAAGTTTGTGCATTTTACACGTGCAGACGAGGACAGTTGTAGAGACCAGCGTTGCCAGATAGTTTGGGAATTCCGTCAAAATCGACGGAATCTGCCATGAGCAATGATGTGACTGCTGCATCCTTTGCGCCATACTGCACCGATGTGCTTACCCTGCCACGTCCTGCTACAATTTACCAAAATATCAGGAATTTGCGCCAACATTGCGCCAAAACTTAATTTCACTTTAATAATACTGAAAATTAATTAGCTCAGGCCTCGCTACCCGGCCGGATCGTCACGATGTAGCGTATGCGAGTTTTCAGAACTTTTGATTATCGCCTCAAATAACGTACTATTCGATTAAATTTCGTATCAAAGACTGACACTAGTCAGAAGCTTCGCAAGAAATCTCACATGCGTGGTCTGTTCTGGCGGGTTAGTTAGCTTCATTGAGATGTGCTTCTTACCGCGCACTGGTGTGCTGCAGAGAAGCGACAAACGCGAAAGTAGGCATCGCGATTTTGCGTGTCTTGCTTCGCCGCAGTTCACCCGCGTGCTAAGGGGAAAACAACAGTCCTTCAGAGCGAGACGCGACACAATTTCTCAATACAACTTGCGCTTGTATCTATGTTACACTCTAAAAAAAAAAAAAAGCCCGTGCGTTTACTTTTCCGCACAACACTCGGAGAGCTAATCACCGCATCTTGCGGAGGCAGCTCAGCAAATGACGATGCCGAAACATATGTTTAGACCAAAAAAACGCAGTCTGAGATGTGACATTAAGCTAGTTTTGAAATTGCCTGGGCTTGTCTAAAGTCACTGGATCCTGGGAAAGTAACGCCAAGCTCCCCGTGTGGCCGCCATCTTGGTCCGCGGAATGAGCAATTTCTCCTTGACACCTCCGTTCTTCGTGAGCCGATCTAGATTCGCTGGTGACGGGTAGCTTTATGGAGTCGTTTTTTGTATACCGAGATTTTGCTAACCACACACCGGTGAAACAAGCGTACACCTTCGTACTACCACCAGAGGCTGTGTCGGTGCTTGGAGGCACTGAAAAATAAGTTTACTGTCTTGAAATACGCAAGAAGAACAATATAATTGTAAGAGATCCATGGAGATGGCCATGATTAATAAGTTGATCGCATACAAAGTGCCAAAGACTCTTAAATTGGCGAGGAACGCTTCCAGTACGATGATGCTCCATGTTGATCTTGGCGCGACTGGTTGAGAACGACCCCTTGGAAGCTTCGAAGATTAAAATGGACCAAGATGGCGATTTCCATGGCGACGGAGACCGATTAGTCAATCGCCTTGCGAGGTTTTGTTTCGTCTGTATGTTAGTACCCGTTTGTGTCCGGCTAGCAGGTAGGGAAGGCAATGGCGCTACTTTCCCAGGATCCAGTGACTTTAGTCCGCACGAGCAGAGACATGGCGGCGGCTAATGGTCTTGTTTGCAATCGTCTATAAACGTTTCTAAAGAACGGCTCCTGGCAGGTTCCATTTACACTGTTCGTGCGTATGGCGCGTGAGTTTATCGCTCTCCGAAGCAACGAAAATCCGCTAGGCTGGGCTGAGGACTTGTAAATATTGGTATGGTGTATATGGGGGTATTCACTGGACGTCATATTTGAGTGCGCTGTTTACTGCGCATGCTGAGAACGAGCTCACATTAATAGGCTGCAAAGACCGGAATTCTTGATGGTGTGGAGTGCACGCTGCAAAAGAATTGTGGAAGCTCGCCGTCAGCACGCGCTCAGCAGCAGCGGACTCCGCTGTGGTCGCCAGTGAATACTCCTATTAAGCCCGGTTCACACAGTTGCGTCTGACTGCGTTTGACTGCGTTGCGGCAGTGAGAAACCAGGACATCCCTGCTGCTTATATCGCGCGCCAAGATGATTCCTTGCAGATTGGATTCCACGCTTCTACGAAGCACAGATGTGCCGGTGACTCGCTTTCGGTTCCTCGCCGCAGCGCAGTCAAACGCACTCAAACGCACTCAAACGCAAGTGTCTGAACCGGCCTTTAGAGTTCTTGTATAGGCTCCCTACGGGAGCCAGAGTTGCGCGTTCATCCCCGTAGCGCCGTCTTTGCTGCACGGCATGTTGATCCTGCTCCTCATGTGACTGAATTCGACGAATAGCGGCGCCGCGCGTTCGGACGCGCGGCGCGTTTAAAAGCAGGGGTACGTACGGGGGGGGGGGGGCGCGGGGGGCGCGTGCAACGTCTACATTCCTGCACGGCACTTGATCCGGCTCCTCACGTGATCGTATCTCGGCGAATAGCCGCGCGAGCGGCACGTGGAAAACAGACGCGAAACTCTGGCTCCCGTAGGGAGCCTACAGGAACTCTACTCCCTATTGGCGGCGAGATGTTTTGGTGGCGCCCTCCTACGTTTCCATCTCGTGACGTCATTACCTTGCGAACAACAAGTTCGATGGTGCTTGTAATTAGCATGGTCGAAGCCTGAAATCATTGCACTCTGAAATCAACCCTGTCAACACCGCCAAACTTGAGGTTCTTCCATTGCTCTTATTTCCGTCGATGAGAAATCCTTTGCTGACGTCATAGTCAGCATTCGACCAATCCTGGAAGGCCGACCAGAGCGACGCTTTCGATCGTGCACGTCGCCAATAGTTGTGGTCTTAAGCTATATATTAAATTGTTTAATGAAACACTAATATTCATATAACATTTGAGAATAAACATGTTATGATAACGTATCAGGATGCAATAACAAAATCACCTAAACAAATGCCGTACTGCTCTGTTTCAAGACATCAACCCACTTACATTCGAAAAAATTCACAACGAGCTTTCTCAAATTAGTTGGGAAATGGTATATAGCAATACTAACCCCAATGACACCTACGACACGTTTTTGTCTTTATTTAAGTCAACTTATATAAACTGATTTCAATACAAATCATCAAGAAATAAAAAGGCGTGAAAACCTTTCAACACATAACTCATTAAAACTTACAAAACAAAAAGATGCTCTCTTCAAACAATTCTTAGAGACAAGAAGCTCAGATGATCTACATGCATTTGAAGTGTTTCGAAATAAAGTTACAAATTTTCTTAGTCACGATAAAATGACTTATCTTCATAGTATTTTCAACGCTGAAATAGTGAAACGATGTGACGTTTTGTGACAAAGACTGAATGTAGTACTTGGTCGTGGCAAGCCACATACCCAATATGCCTAAGAGCTTATTATAAAGGGTCTGCTAACATCAGGAACGTAACTAGCGAACTCTTCAATAACTTTTCTGTATCCATGGCAAACAGCACACATAACCCACACAGTCTTGAATATTTAAAATCCAGAATCCATTAAAGCGCGTTTCTAAGCCGTACTCAAATGCTGACGAAATTTATAGCATATTTCTTTCCTACCGAAACCGTAATTGTTGTAAGCCGATGAGCTACAAATTCGCCCAGTTAAACACGTCTTAGATATAATTTGTCACTCCTCTCGAGCATGTGTATAATCTTTCGCTTATACACGGCGCATTTCCATAACGTATTCAGTTGGCTAATGTGAGCGTTTTATTTAAAGGAAGTAACAAAAATGATTTATCGAACTACAAACCAATATCAACCCTTCTAGTTTTCTCCAAGTGCCCCCCCCCAAAAAAAAAATCAATGATAGCCTGAGATAATTTTTTGAAAAGCATAGCATAATAACGGACTCTCAGTTAGCTTTAGAAAGGGTCGTTTAACAGAGGCAGGACTTCTAGCACTAAAAGGACTTATCGATGGGATTGAACAAAAAATTACTAACACTAGGGGTCTTTGTAGACTTCTCGAAGGCATTCGATAGAATAAACCACGAGACCCTAATAAGAAAACTTGAGCTTTATGGTTTTCGGGGATATTTTAGATTTACTAAAAGTTATCTTCAGTTTCGCTGCCGGAAAGTTTTTATAAACAATAAAATGTCAGCTATTAAAACCAATTATTTCTAGGGTACCTCAAGGTAGCATCTTTGGATCATTGTTGTTGAACATTTATATTAACGGCATAATAAACCTGGGCAATAATACCCAATTTGTTATTTGCGCTGACCACACTATATATTTTTTAAATTCTATCAATACTAACAAATTCAATAGATCATGCGAATAGTGCTGAAGTAAACCAGATAAATGAAGCGTTTTCAGTTCCTTAACCATCAACACACCTGAAACAAAGGTTGTTATTTTCAGGCATAAAAATCAGAAAGTAAATATTGAAAACAACCTTGTGATTGGAACCTCAGAAGTGGATATTGTGCCTCTCAGTAAAAAGTCTAGGAGTTCTTTTCCAGGAACACTTAGTTTGGAATAAGCATACTGAGATTGTCGCAAAGAAACTTGCCCGCGTTGTAGGTGTTCTGACAAGGCTGCGCTTCTTCCTTCCAACTAATATAAAATTACTTATTTACAACTTACTATTTCTTCCGAACCTCAACTACTGTCATTTAATTTGGGGAACACAACCATGACAAACATTTCAAAACTATTCGTACTACAGAAAAAAGCCGTTCGCTCTATCTCTGGTTCTGCCTACAATGCTCATACAGAACTACTTTTTAAGAGTCTTATCACGTCTGTGCTGTTCAAGTTCTTATAATGACTTACTGCTCAAGAGATACTATGTCGGAAAATACAAAATAACAATTTTATCAAGCAAGTATCGAAAATAACAAGAAACACAAACAGCTAGCTACAACACACGTCACAATGAAATATGGAATATACCTTTTGCACGCTCAAACTGCGTGAACTCAATCGCTTCTGTTTGTTTTACTCAATTCGCATACTGATTAGACAGCAAATATATTTTCATCTGTTACTACGTCGCCTTATTCGATTTTGTTTTAAATGCATTATTCGTTCAATGTGTGGCTAGCTGCTGTATAAATTACACAGACTGTGATTTTTTCGTTTGTTTATTATTGTGAAGCACCGCTGTTCTTTTTGTCTGTGCTCCTGACATCATCATAGTACAATGTGGTGTCAAATAAATTTGATTTGATTTTTTTTTTATTCGTGCAACAAGCATAGTTTGATTGTTTAGATTAAGGTGCGCTATTTGTGCATCCCGTATAAAACCCAAAAGGGCTCCGGCATGCGCGTTCACTCTGGTCCATTTGTAGTAGTCCTCTAGGGAGGCCAGGTTGAGGCCTCGTGCCTGAGTCAGGGGAAGGAGGCGGTCCTGAAGATTTAGGCAATTCCAGATAATGTGTCGTAGAGCCAACTGTGGGACACCCTGGCAGAGCAATAGGGGCAATTTGATTTGATTTGATTTGATACTGCGTTTCTCCCGTAAGTGTGAGCTTAAGCCGATGCTACAAGCGCGAGCATGTTGCCTTGAACCAACGTTACTATACTTCGTTTCAGCTTCCGTCCGAGCGCAGCCAAAGGCTGAGGGGCGGTTCGCAACTTTGAGAAGAGCATTCCTACGCACCACAAAGTAGTCCGCAAAAGTATTTTTTTAAATAACTTTTTTGTGCGTAAACATTGCACAACATTCCAGATGTGTACTGCTGAGAATGATTTGCAACAAAAGGAGCTAAATATCTGAAGTTTATGTTTTTATTAATATATGTCAATGCATGTGGTTTGGTGAAAACACGTACATCCGCTGGCAACACGGCTGGAGCGCTCGGTTTTTCTGTGTGATTTCGTTCTCGGTATTGACCAAATCATGTGCTTCGCTGCTTGCCTCACCGAGTCGCTTCAAAACGTCCTTTCGCAAAGGCACGTTTGGTCGTCAGATGCGAGAGGTCGTGATGAATGTCTACTTTCAAATTCCGCAGGAGACTCCGGCCGCGTCGTACCGCGAATGCGTTGTAAACAAGAAAAGCGTCCGGGCCACTACAATTCACTGATACGCGGCGAAATCAGGGCACCCTTTACCTGCCGATCACATTGAACGCCGAGAAGCAGGTGGAAAGGACTGCGCCTCGAGCCCTGGTATATCCAGACAATACAAGAAAGCATCAACGGCCGGGTCATTGGGCACCTTGCAATGTGTACTTACATCTCGAAACTATGCCGAAATGCCGAACAGGTGGAAAGCTCGGACAAAGACGCCAGCGGCCAGCCTACGTACGGACATCCCCTGTGACTAAATTTCAGAACGTGAAAGGGCACTTTTTAAACCTGTAGCAGACGATACCGTTGATACACCCGTAGCAGACGAAATACTCGGCGAGCGCGGGCGGCGCGGACGACCAGCGGTGCAGCGGAGTGATACAAAAGTGCAGGCGAGATCGCGTGACCTATTGCCGGCGTGTGATTGGCTCCGGCCGCACGTACCTTTGGCTGCGCTCGGACGGAAGCTGAAACGAAACTCGACCCGCATTCACCGGCGGGCCGCTGCGGTAGCGGGCGAACAGTGGCGCTGCCGTCGCCGTGAGATTCGTGAGATTGGTTCTCCCAGCGTCGTCTGTTACATTTGCATCAGCTTGCATGGTCTGCTGCGGGCTCCGGCAGATCCCGCTGCGAATCCTCCGCTGGCGTGCATCGGTTTGGGAAGATCACCTGATCTCGAGCCAATCCACCTTTTTAAAATTCTACGATTCGAGACGGCTGTTGTTCAGGGTTATGACAGTTGTAGAATTCACAGGGGCATCCAGCACACACTTTGAGGGAGTCAACGTAACCCCAAACGCACTCTATTTTTCGAGTATTGATACCCATGGCTGAGTGGTACTTTGACTCCTATAGATTCCCTCTGGCACCAACATTCCTCCCATGCTGATCACTAGAGGAGATCCTTTTTGAACGTGACAGCCCTCATCACAGAAACCACGCCTTGCTTCTCCATATGCTTCAGAAAATCATGTGGATTCTCAGGTGTCCTTTGACGTTATCATGTTTTCACTGACGACTGTCGTTCCTAAAATTCAGGCACAGATGTTTGAAACGTCAGCGCTTGTTTGTTCGCTTGCTGTCATCGCTCGTCTGCTTCGGGGTCGTATGTAATTGTCAGCATCAGGAGGCAGCAGACGCTGGCTGCCTGCATGCTATGTGTTCTTCGATCGGGTAGGGGGGGGGGGCAGTATATGTTTACGCGCTGCTCTTCGTGTGGTTCGTTTCTGAATGTGCTGGAACACCTTGGAAAACGTATGGCACATGCATCATTTTTTTAATTGCCTGGAACCTTGGCCGGTCAGGACGGTTGACGATTAATGTTGTTGAAATAAAAATGCAAATAGCAATGTTATTGTTTTTTACGCGGTAGCGCAGGACGGTTTCAGGATCGCGTTCTGTCATACTTTCCAGTCGCACAGCATCCAACGGCATGAAGAAGTGGCGCTATCTCTTTTCGCTTTCCCGCCGCTTGTGAGGAGTACCCGCTGCAGCAGCCGGGAGTCTCCAGCAGGTCGGCATGTTCGCCATGATGACTGGCGAACGACTCAGAAAGCTCCAGGAGCAAGAAAAGAACACTTGCTGAGCCTGCCGACTACTCTCGCGCTCCATTCAGCCCCTAAGCCGAGACTAGAAACTCCGCGCTTCGCGCTGAACTTTCTGCCCTGGTTAACGCACAAAGTGTAGACGCGCGAGGCAATGCGCAGCCAAAGCGCTGCGGCAGCCAGCGAGCTCGCGCTAGAGTACAGGGCTTCTGTACTTCGTTTCAGCTTGTGTCCAGACGCGTAGCCAATGCTACAAGGCGCGAGCTCCGGGCTTCCAGCGTCCCTGCCAAGCACGCGCGCTCGTGCAGTAGAGGTACTGTTCAGGGCCAACACGCCCGTGCTTGCAGCATCGGCTGCGTCTGGACTGGCTGAGCAGTGTAGTCTACTCACTCAAACTACACTCAAACTGAAGGGCCCCTCGCTACCATCGAGGAAGCGCGGGGCCGGCGCTGGCAATCGCAAGGATGGGATCCGCCGTCGCGGTCAGCCAGCGCTGCCCTCGCGCCTTCCTCGAGGAAGCGGAGGGGCCTGTCAGTACGAGTAGAAGCGTTGAGTGAGGTTTCTGAATTCGGCAGGTTAGCGCAAGGGTCAACGCGAGTAGCCACCAGACATGGCGAACGGCAGGAACAGCGAGCACGGACGACACCACCGAGAATCGATGACCTAGAGCGACTCCCAGCGCCGCTTCTCGCGCGCTCTACCGAAATGAGTGCTTCACGCCTGCAAGTGAGTCTCCAAACCGACTCCCTTTAGTAAGCAATGTTGCCCTCGAACGAAGCTGCTACTACACGACCGTACGTGCATGATAGGCAACGATCAAAGCGCAGCCCTTGTTCTAGAAGCTTCACGCGGGCCTGCTTCCTCTCACTCTGGTCAGGCGTCTAAGGAACTGGACACCTGGGGACCCCATGTTGTACGTTTTGGACTGCCGGCACATGGATGACAGAAGTGACGTCAGCAGCACGCAGGAAATGCAGATTGGACGTTGAGTGTGGCGAGGTCGAGTCGTACGGTCCAATCTGCATTTGCCGCGTTGTTGACGCCGCTTCCTTCCCGTAGTCGCCGAGAGAGTCCCAAACGCGCAACATCGGCCCTGGGACATCTTCGGCAGAGCCGGCCTTGCTACCACAGCGTCCGAAGCAGTACTCCAACCACATGGCACCCCCACGCTTTTTTTGTGGGTACGGCGTTATTTTCTTAAGTAAGATGCGGCAGTGGCCCAACACAGGCGTTTGTCAGCCGGGAAACCGCATTCCAAAAACGAGCGGCGATCGAGCATATAGGCCACTGATTCCACTAGGGGGGCTGGATGGCGCGTTGCTCAGCAAAACGAGGCGCGAAGCCACCGGAAGTGAGCTGCGTGTCCCGGCAGCGAGCTGCCGGCGGGCTTTGCAGCCCTTCCGAGTGCCAGGTACGAAAAAGCGTCGAGGGCGCTCGATTTTCGCTTGTTCCCTCAAGGGAGCCTGCTTGCTGCGCGGTAAGAGCGCACGCAGCATCCAGGAAGCGTCATGGGGAAGCTCCTTCAATGTAAACATTTTGAGATTCTGGTCTGATCTAGGCGGAATATGTCCCGAGTTCAAATGCCTCGTCTCGAGATTTAATCCAGAGTGCGGAGTATTAAAACCACCCTCAAAGAAACAAAAAAGCATGGTCCAGGGGTTTATCGACTGAGATGCGCAGGAAGCCCAGCGCACGCCCGGACTTCCGGGACAAGCATCGGAGACTTCCGGTGGCTTCACTTGCGCCAGCCTCAGGAAGCAGCTACAGCGCAATCGATTATAAAAGACCTTTTTCCGGCTTACTTTCGGCCCCTACCGCCAAGTGCAGGCACTATCCGGTATAGGGCGACGTGAAAAATATTAAAACGTTTCAACCTGCAAATAGCAAAAAAATAGGGGGAGACAAAACGAGAATGGGTGACGGTTACGCTTCATCTCCTAAATGAATTTTATTGGCGTGCGACGGCAAAACGATGTTTTCGCCCATACTGGAAGTGACGATATATCAAGATGGCGGCGCCC